>NW_023608882.1:0-22676 GCF_013339725.1 Rhipicephalus microplus | reverse complement strand
CTGCAGTGGACAAATGGGGCGCGTTTATTACGCGGGAGAAAAAAAAATCCAGATTTTAGGTTAGGTTAGGTTAGGTTAGGTTTGGTTAGGTTAGGTTAGGTTAGGTTAGGTAGATTAGGTTAGGTTGGGTTGAGTTGGGTTTAGGTTAGGTTAGGTTAGGTTAGGTTGGGTTAGGTCAGGTTTGGTTAGGTTAGGTTACGTTAGGTTAGGTTAGGTTACGTTAGGTGAGGTTAGGTTACGTTAGGTTAGGTTAGGTTAGGTTGGGTTGGGTGTTGTTGGGTTGGGTTGGGTTGGGTTAGGTTGGGTTAGGTTAGGTTAGGTTACGTTAGGTTTGGTTTGGTTAGGTTAGGTTAGGTTAGGTTAGGTTATGTTAGGTTAGGTTGGGTTAGGTTAGGTTAGGTTAGGTTAAGGTATGAACCGTCGTAAATCTGCAATAAACAATGTCACTTAGTGAGATGCAGTGTTTTTCACCTTTACAAGTTGGGAACTGCGATATCTAATGTGAAAGCGCTTGAAACCGTCGTAATGTTGTAGAAAGCAATCTAAAGTAGCGAGTAAAACGTTTTCTAACGATAGAAGTGCGAAGGTTATGTTAGGTTGAGTTATGTTAGTTTAAGCTAGGTAGCGTCGTGAAACCACCAAAAACGATGTCATCTAACGAGATAGTGTTGTTTTATTGCGAGTACGAAACTGCGATAGGTAAAATGTTGTGAAAGCACACAAAACGGCATGAACAAGCCAAATACTGCGTGTTGTACCGTTACAAGTGCGAAACTGCTATGTTGTGACTATTCTCGTAAAGCGCATGCAAGTATCGTGAAACCTTAAAGAACGATGTCATTTAGCGAGATACAGCGTTCTGTACTGTAATAAGTTGGTGAGAAACTGTGAGGTCAAGCAAATATCGTAATTGTGAACGAAACAGTGTAATTGAGCGTCTTTAGATACAAGTGCGAATGTTAGGTTAGGTTGACATATCAACCGTCGTAAAACCGCATTAAACAATGTCACTTAGTGAGATGTAGTGTTTTTCAACATTACAAGTCGGGAACTACGATATCTAATGTGAAAGCGCATGAAACCGTCGTAATCTTGTAGAAAACATTGTAAAGTGGCGAGTAAAACGTTTTCTAACGATAGAAGTGCGAAGGTTAGGTTAGGTTAGGTTAGTTTAAGCTAGGTAGCGTCGTGAAACTACCAAAAACGACGTCATCTAACGAGATAGTGTTGTTTTATTGCGAGTACGAAACTGCGATAGGTGAAATGTTGTGAAAGCACACAAAACGGCATGAACAAGCCAAATACTGCGTGTTGTACCGTTACAAGTGCGAAACTGCTATGTTGTGATATTCTCGTTAAAGCGCATGCAAGCATCGTGAAACCTTAAAGAACGATGTCATTTAGCGAGATACAGCGTTCTGTACTGCAATAAGTTGGTGAAAAACTGTGAGGTTATGCAAATATCCTAATTGTGAACGAAACAGTGTAATAGAGCGTTTTTAATACAAGTGCGAATGTTAGGTTAGGTTAAGATATGAACCGTCGTAAAACCGCATTAATCAATGTCACTTAGTGAGATGCAGTGTTTTTCACCATTACAAGTCGGGAACTGCGATATCTAATGTGAAAGCGCTTGCAAACGTCGTTAGGTTAGGTTAGGTTAGGTTAGGTTAGGTTAGGTTACGTTAGGTTAGGTTAGGTTAGGTTGGTGGTAGGTTAGGTTAGGTTAGGTTAGGTTAGGGTATGTTAGGTAGGTTTGGTTAGGTTAGGTTAGGTTAGGTTGGGTTTAGGTAAGGTTAGGTTAGGTTAAGATATGAACCGCGCTAAAACCGCATTAAACAATGTCACTTAGTGAGATGCTGTGTTTTTCACCATTACAAGTCGGGAACTGCGATATCTAATGTGAAAGCGCATGAAACCGTCGTAATCTTGTAGAAAACATTGTAAAGTAGCGAATAAAACGTTTTCTAACGATAGAAGTGCGAAGGTTCGGTTAGTTTGAGTTATGTTAGTTTAAGCTAGGTAGCGTCGTGAAACCACCAAAAACGACGTCATCTAACGAGATAGTGTTTAATGCGAGTACGAAACTGCGATAGGTAAAATGTTGTGAAAGCACCAAAACGGCATGAACAAGCCAAATACTGCGTGTTGTACCGTTACAAGTGCGAAACTGCTATGTTGTGACATTCTCGGTAAAGCGCATGCAAGTATCGTGAAACCTTAAAGAACGATGTCATTTAGCGAGATACAGCGTTCTGTACTGTAATAAGTTGGTGAGAAACTGTGAGGTCAAGCAAATATCGTAATTGTGAACGAAACAGTGTAATTGAGCGTCTTTAGATACAAGTGCGAATGTTAGGTTAGGTTGACATATCAACCGTCGTAAAACCGCATTAAACAATGTCACTTAGTGAGATGTAGTGTTTTTCAACATTACAAGTCGGGAACTACGATATCTAATGTGAAAGCGCATGAAACCGTCGTAATCTTGTAGAAAACATTGTAAAGTTGCGAGTAAAACGTTTTCTAACGATAGAAGTGCGAAGGTTAGGTTAGGTTAGGTTAGTTTAAGCTAGGTAGCGTCGTGAAACTACCAAAAACGACGTCATCTAACGAGATAGTGTTGTTTTATTGCGAGTATTAAACTGCGATAGGTGAAATGTTGTGAATGCACACAAAACGGCATGAACAAGCCAAATACTGCGTGTTCTACCGTTACAAGTGCGAAACTGCTATATTGTGATATTCTCGTTAAAGCGCATGCAAGCATCGTGAAACCTTAAAGAACAATGTCATTTAGCGAGATACAGCGTTCTGTACTGCAATAAGTTGGTGAAAAACTGTGAGGTTATGCAAATATCGTAATTGTGAACGAAACAGTGTAATAGAGCGTTTTTCAATACAAGTACGAATGTTAGGTTAGGTTAAGATATGAACCGTCGTAAAACCGCATTAAACAATGTCACTTAGTGAGATGCAGTGTTTTTCACCATTACAAGTTGGGAACTGCGATATCTAATGTGAAAGCGCTTGCAAACGTCGTTAGGTTAGGTTAGGTTAGGTTAGGTTACGTTAGGTTAGGTTTGGTTAGGTTAGGTTAGGTTAGGTTATGTTAGGTTAGGTTGGGTTAGGTTAGGTTAGGTTACGTTAGGTTAAGGTATGAACCGTCGTAAAACCGCAATAAACAATGTCACTTAGTGAGATGCAGTGTTTTTCACCTTTACAAGTTGGGAACTGCGATATCTAATGTGAAAGCGCTTGAAACCGTCGTAATGTTGTAGAAAGCAATGTAAAGTAGCGAGTAAAACGTTTTCTAACGATAGAAGTGCGAAGGTTATGTTAGGTTGAGTTATGTTAGTTTAAGCTAGGTAGCGTCGTGAAACCACCAAAAACGACGTCATCTAACGAGATAGTGTTGTTTTATTGCGAGTACGAAACTGCGATAGGTAAAATGTTGTGAAAGCACACAAAACGGCATGAACAAGCCAAATACTGCGTGTTGTACCGTTACAAGTGCGAAAGTGCTATGTTGTGACATTCTCGGTAAAGCGCATGCAAGTATCGTGAAACCTTAAAGAACGATGTCATTTAGCGAGATACAGCGTTCTGTACTGTAATAAGTTGGTGAGAAACTGTGAGGTCAAGCAAATATCGTAATTGTGAACGAAACAGTGTAATTGAGCGTCTTTAGATACAAGTGCGAATGTTAGGTTAGGTTGACATATCAACCGTCGTAAAACCGCATTAAACAATGTCACTTAGTGAGATGTAGTGTTTTTCAACATTACAAGTCGGGAACTACGATATCTAATGTGAAAGCGCATGAAACCGTCGTAATCTTGTAGAAAACATTGTAAAGTGGCGAGTAAAACGTTTTCTAACGATAGAAGTGCGAAGGTTAGGTTAGGTTAGGTTAGTTTAAGCTAGGTAGCGTCGTGAAACTACCAAAAACGACGTCATCTAACGAGATAGTGTTGTTTTATAGCGAGTATTAAACTGCGATAGGTGAAATGTTGTGAAAGCACACAAAACGGCATGAACAAGCCAAATACTGCGTGTTCTACCGTTACAAGTGCGAAACTGCTATATTGTGATATTCTCGTTAAAGCGCATGCAAGCATCGTGAAACCTTAAAGAACAATGTCATTTAGCGAGATACAGCGTTCTGTACTGCAATAAGTTGGTGAAAAACTGTGAGGTTATGCAAATATCGTAATTGTGAACAAAACAGTGTAATAGAGCGTTTTTAGATACAAGTGCGAATGTTAGGTTAGGTTAAGATATGAACCGTCGTAAAACCGCATTAAACAATGTCAATTACTGAGATGCAGTGTTTTTCACCATTAAAAGTGGGGAACTGCGATATTTAATGTGAAAGCGCTTGCAACCGTCGTTAGGTTAGGTTAGGTTAGGTTAGGTTAGGTTAGGTTAGGTTAGGTTTGGTTAGGTTAGGTTAGGTTAGGTTAGGTTAGATTAGGTTAGGTTGGGTTGAGTTGGGTTAGGTTAGGTTAGGTTAGGTTAGGTTGGGTTAGGTCAGGTTAGGTTAGGTTAGGTTACGTTAGGTTAGGTTAGGTTACGTTAGGTTAGGTTAGGTTACGTTAGGTTAGGTTAGGTTAGGTAAGGATAATTTGGTTAGGTTAGGTAAGGTTAGGTTAGGTTAGGTTAGGTTGGGTTGGGTGTTGTTGGGTTGGGTTGGGTTGGGTTAGGTTGGGTTAGGTTAGGTTAGGTTACGTTAGGTTAGGTTAGGTTAGGTTACGTTAGGTTATGTTAGGTTAGGTTAGGTTACGTTAGGTTAGGTTAGGTCAGGTAAGGTTAGGTTACGTTAGAATAGGTTAGGTAAGGTTACGTTAGGTTAGGTTAAGTTAGGTTAGGTTAGGTTTGGTTAGGTTAGGTTAGGTTAGCTTAGGTTAGGTTAGGTTGGGTTGGGTTGGGTTAGGTTGGGTTAGGTTAGGTTAGGTTAGGTTGGGTTAGGTTAGTTTAGGTTAGGTTAGGTTAGGTTAGGTTGGGTTGGGTTGGGTTAGGTTAGGTTAGGTTAGGTTAGGTTAGGTTTGGTTAGGTTAGGTTAGGTTAGGTTAGGGTATGTTAGGTAAGGTTTGGTTAGGTTAGGTTAGGTTAGGTTGGGTTAGGTAAGGTTAGGTTAGGTTAAGATATGAACCGCGCTAAAACCGCATTAAACAATGTCACTTAGTGAGATGCTGTGTTTTCCACCATTACAAGTCGGGAACTGCGATATCTGATGTGAAAGCGCATGAAACCGTCGTAATCTAATAGAAAACATTGTAAAGTAGCGAATAAAACGTTTTCTAACGATAGAAGTGCGAAGGTTCGGTTAGTTTGAGCTAGGTAGCGTCGTGAAACCACCAAAAACGATGTCATCTAACGAGATAGTGTTGTTTTATTGCGAGTACGAAACTGCGATAGTTGAAATATTGGGAAAGCACACAAAATGGCATGAACTAGCCAGATACTGCGTCTTGTGCCGTTACAAGTGCGAAACTGCTTTATTGTGATATTCTCGTTAAAGCGCATGCAAGTATCGTGAAACCTTAAAGAACGATGTCATTTAGCGAGATACAGCGTTCTGTACTGTAATAAGTTGGTGAGAAACTGTGAGGTCAAGCAAATATCGTAATTGTGAACGAAACAGTGTAATTGAGCGTATTTAGATACAAGTGCGAATGTTAGGTTAGGTTGAGATATCAACCGTCGTAAAACCGCATTAAACAATGTCACTTAGTGAGATGTAGTGTTTTTCAACATTACAAGTCGGGAACTACGATATCTAATGTGAAAGCGCATGAAACCGTCGTAATCTTGTAGAAAACATTGTAAAATTGCGAGTAAAACGTTTTCTAAAGATAGAAGTGCGAAGGTTAGCTTGAGTTATGTTAGTTTAAGCTAGGTAGCGTCGTGAAACTACCAAAAACGACGTCATCTAACGAGATAGTGTTGTTTTATTGCGAGTATTAAACTGCGATAGGTGAAATGTTGTGAATGCACACAAAACGGCATGAACAAGCCAAATACTGCGTGTTCTACCGTTACAAGTGCGAAACTGCTATATTGTGATATTCTCGTTAAAGCGCATGCAAGCATCGTGAAACCTTAAAGAACAATGTCATTTAGCGAGATACAGCGTTCTGTACTGCAATAAGTTGGTGAAAAACTGTGAGGTTATGCAAATATCGTAATTGTGAACGAAACAGTGTAATAGAGCGTTTTTCAATACAAGTACGAATGTTAGGTTAGGTTAAGATATGAACCGTCGTAAAACCGCATTAAACAATGTCACTTAGTGAGATGCAGTGTTTTTCACCATTACAAGTTGGGAACTGCGATATCTAATGTGAAAGCGCTTGCAAACGTCGTTAGGTTAGGTTAGGTTAGGTTAGGTTAGGTTACGTTAGGTTAGGTTTGGTTAGGTTAGGTTAGGTTATGTTAGGTTAGGTTGGGTTAGGTTAGGTTAGGTTACGTTAGGTTAAGGTATGAACCGTCGTAAAACCGCAATAAACAATGTCACTTAGTGAGATGCAGTGTTTTTCACCTTTACAAGTTGGGAACTGCGATATCTAATGTGAAAGCGCTTGAAACCGTCGTAATGTTGTAGAAAGCAATGTAAAGTAGCGAGTAAAACTTTTTCTAACGATAGAAGTGCGAAGGTTATGTTAGGTTGAGTTATGTTAGTTTAAGCTAGGTAGCGTCATGAAACCACCAAAAACGACGTCATCTAACGAGATAGTGTTGTTTTATTGCGAGTACGAAACTGCGATAGGTAAAATGTTGTGAAAGCACACAAAACGGCATGAACAAGCCAAATACTGCGTGTTGTACCGTTACAAGTGCGAAAGTGCTATGTTGTGACATTCTCGGTAAAGCGCATGCAAGTATCGTGAAACCTTAAAGAACGATGTCATTTAGCGAGATACAGCGTTCTGTACTGTAATAAGTTGGTGAGAAACTGTGAGGTCAAGCAAATATCGTAATTGTGAACGAAACAGTGTAATTGAGCGTCTTTAGATACAAGTGCGAATGTTAGGTTAGGTTGACATATCAACCGTCGTAAAACCGCATTAAACAATGTCACTTAGTGAGATGTAGTGTTTTTCAACATTACAAGTCGGGAACTACGATATCTAATGTGAAAGCGCATGAAACCGTCGTAATCTTGTAGAAAACATTGTAAAGTGGCGAGTAAAACGTTTTCTAACGATAGAAGTGCGAAGGTTAGGTTAGGTTAGGTTAGTTTAAGCTAGGTAGCGTCGTGAAACTACCAAAAACGACGTCATCTAACGAGATAGTGTTGTTTTATAGCGAGTATTAAACTGCGATAGGTGAAATGTTGTGAAAGCACACAAAACGGCATGAACAAGCCAAATACTGCGTGTTCTACCGTTACAAGTGCGAAACTGCTATATTGTGATATTCTCGTTAAAGCGCATGCAAGCATCGTGAAACCTTAAAGAACAATGTCATTTAGCGAGATACAGCGTTCTGTACTGCAATAAGTTGGTGAAAAACTGTGAGGTTATGCAAATATCGTAATTGTGAACAAAACAGTGTAATAGAGCGTTTTTAGATACAAGTGCGAATGTTAGGTTAGGTTAAGATATGAACCGTCGTAAAACCGCATTAAACAATGTCAATTACTGAGATGCAGTGTTTTTCACCATTGAAAGTGGGGAACTGCGATATTTAATGTGAAAGCGCTTGCAACCGTCGTTAGGTTAGGTTAGGTTAGGTTAGGTTAGGTTAGGTTAGGTTTGGTTAGGTTAGGTTAGGTTAGGTTAGATTAGGTTAGGTTGGGTTGAGTTGAGTTGGGTTAGGTTAGGTTAGGTTAGGTTAGGTTAGGTCAGGTTAGGTTAGGTTAGGTTAAGATATGAACCGCGCTAAAACCGCATTAAACAATGTCACTTAGTGAGATGCTGTGTTTTTCACCATTACAAGTCGGGAACTGCGATATCTAATGTGAAAGCGCATGAAACCGTCGTAATCTTGTAGAAAACATTGTAAAGTAGCGAATAAAACGTTTTCTAACGATAGAAGTGCGAAGGTTCGGTTAGTTTGAGTTATGTTAGTTTAAGCTAGGTAGCGTCGTGAAACCACCAAAAACGACGTCATCTAACGAGATAGTGTTTTAATGCGAGTACGAAACTGCGATAGGTAAAATGTTGTGAAAGCACACAAAACGGCATGAACAAGCCAAATACTGCGTGTTGTACCGTTACAAGTGCGAAACTGCTATGTTGTGACATTCTCGGTAAAGCGCATGCAAGTATCGTGAAACCTTAAAGAACGATGTCATTTAGCGAGATACAGCGTTCTGTACTGTAATAAGTTGGTGAGAAACTGCGAGGTCAAGCAAATATCGTAATTGTGAACGAAACAGTGTAATTGAGCGTCTTTAGATACAAGTGCGAATGTTAGGTTAGGTTGACATATCAACCGTCGTAAAACCGCATTAAACAATGTCACTTAGTGAGATGTAGTGTTTTTCAACATTACAAGTCGGGAACTACGATATCTAATGTAGAGGGCACGGCGGCATCGCCTCGAGCATGTCTGACTGCGCATGGCTGATCGTGCAGGTTCTTCTTGTCTGCTCAACGCAAAGGCCAGCTCTGCTGGCTGATCCTGGACAACCGCCTTGGAACAATGACTCGCCTAACACGTGGAGCACTTCGGTGCCACCGGCTCATCAAAATATCAGCCCGATCACCGCCCTGACGCCCCATTGGCTGCCCAGCCTGGTGACGTCGCCGCTTCCTGCTATAAAGCCAGTGGACATCGCTTACTGCATCAGAGGGCACGGCGGCATCGCCTCGAGCATGTCTGACTGCGCATGGCTGATCGTGCAGGTTCTTCTTGTCTGCTCAACGCAAGGGCCAGCTCTGCTGGCTGATCCTGGACAACCGCCTTGGAACAATGACTCGCCTAACACGTGGAGCACTTCGGTGCCACCGGCTCATCAAAATATCAGCCCGATCACCGCCCTGACGCCCCATTGGCTGCCCAGCCTGGTGACGTCGCCGCTTCCTGCTATAAAGCCAGTGGACATCGCTTACTGCATCAGAGGGCACGGCGGCATCGCCTCGAGCATGTCTGACTGCGCATGGCTGATCGTGCAGGTTAGTTTTTATGATACTTCCTTAGGAAAATGTACTAGTTACTATGGATTAGTAGTGCTGCCGTGCCCTCGGCGTTGTTTCTGTATAGTTGCTGATTGTTGGTCTGTGCTACTTCTCGTATTGTGCGGGGACGTAGAGACGAATCCCGGTCCCCAGACCCGGTCCGCTGTTGACCTCAATGAGCATAAAGATGTGTTAAGTGCTATTCTAGAGGAACTGAAAGAGATAAAGACTGCCGCGAACAAGCGCGATGAAACTCTGACCCGTATTAGTTCAAACCTTGATGAAGTTCTGGAGTTGTCAAAAGCAAATAAAGAAAAAATTCATACCCTTCAGCACACCGTTGAACAACTAGAAAAAACTGTCGCAATTCAAGGCAAGAGGCTTAATGACTATGAAGATAGGTCACGACGGAATAACTTAGTAGTCTATGGCATACCAGAAGGCCCAGAAGAAACCAGAGAAGTCCTTGAAGACTTAGTTGTCCGACGGGTTTGCAATGATGAACTAAAAGTCGCTGTCACCTCTCTCGAACGCATTCACCGAATTGGTAAACCCCGAATTGATAAACCCCGGCCAATCATACTCAGGTTGTACAATTACAACGAAAAAATAGCCATACTAAATAACTGTTTCAAACTAAAAGGCAGCGAAGTTTCCGTGTCACATGACTACTCCCAGGCAACGCAGCACATAAGGAAAAAACTTTGGCAATCCGTACGTTCTGATAACAACGCCGACAATAAGATAAAACTGGTTCATGATAAACTACATATTAACAACGACATTTATGCGTGGGACGAAGCAAAAGATTGCCGGGTGCTCGTGCGCAAAGGTAAAAAGCGAGAACTGAGCACTAAACCGAAAAACACGAAAAAGGCGAACGAATGACTTCCGGATTCTACAAAGCAACAACCGAAAACATTGAGGCTCATTTCCCTTAATGTGCGAAGCTTATGCAATAAACAAGGCGAACTGGAACACGTGTTATTAACATATGACCCGCACATAGCTGTCATCTCCGAAACCTGGCTTTGCCCAGATTTGCCTGATAATTACGTGATTCCGTCTTCATATACGTGCTATCGCAAAGATAGACTTACACGAGGAGGTGGTGTGGCAATTCTTGTGAAGGCGGGCCTTTCATCTGTTTCACTGCCTGCTGTTAACCCTGACCACGAAAGTGTCTTTTGTAAAATAAATATTTCAGGAAACCATATTGTTATTGCGGGAATTTATAGGCCGCCGGGAGCTCCCTGTGAATTTTTACTTGAACTGTATGATCATTTGGCAGTGTATAAGGATCAGAACATTATTGCTGCGGGAGATTTCAACTTGCCGCACATAGATTGGTGCTCGATGTCATCAGGGGACACTGATACAAAGAACTCTGAAATCCTTCTAGATACTTTATTAGCTTACAACCTTACACAGACAGTACTATATCCAACACGGGTGACTAGCACTGCTTCCTCCATTCTAGATTTAATTTTGTGTTCAGCCAGCTTTACTGATCATACCACAGAAATTCACGAGGGAGTCTCGGACCACAAGCTCGTATATTTTTCCTGCAAGCTTCCAAACCGAATCAAGTTAAACAACGCTAAATTTGTAAAAGTAAAAGACTACAACGCAGCAGATAACCCAAACATTGCCCACCATTTAGAAGAAGCATTACTGACATTTCACGATGACGATGTTAACGTCTTATGGGCAAAGTTTAAGTCATGCTGCAATTATTGCATCAATAAGTTTATTCCAGATAAAATGAAAAAAATCAACAAAGCCAATCCTTGGATAACCAGAGAAATTATTCATTTAAAACGTAAACTAAAACGGTACCGAAAAAGGAAGAACAGGGATGCCGCCCTCCTTTTTGAGCTAAGTTCTAAATTGAAATCTAAACTACGAGAAGCTAAAGAGCGCTTCTATTCAACCACCCTTGGGCGCTTTGCTACCGAATCCCCTCACAAATTCTGGCAATTTTTATCAAACAAGGACTCAAGAAGCGTAGATCAAATAGCTGTTGGTGCTCGCATTGTTACAGATAAAAAAGAAATTGCTGATACGTTCAATTCCTATTTCCAGAGCGTATTCTCAAGGCCAGCCACGCTGGGTAATACGCCTTACGTCAACGATAGCAACCAATATATCCATATTACTGTCGAAGGTGTTACTGAGCTGCTCTTACGATTAGATCCTAAAAAATCCGCAGGACCTGATAACATTCCCACCGCATTTCTCAAAAGATATGCAGAGCTCCTAGCTAGATTCTTGGTACAGTTGTATTCTAAGTCTCTTGAAACTTCTTGCCTCCCACTTGAATGGTTGGTTGCCCGAGTGAAACCGATTTTTAAAAAAGGCTCTGTCACCGATTATTGTAATTACCGACCCATATCTCTCACTTGCACAGTTTGTAAAGTTCTCGAACACGTAATTGCTAAACACCTAAATGATTTTCTTGACAACAATAATCTTCTTGCTAACGTACAGCACGGTTTTCGAAGAGGTTTTTCAACTGCAACTCAATTAGTAGTTACCGTCCATGAGATGGCACAGGTACTTGACGAGGGCGGACAGATTGACGCAGTTCTAATAGACTTCTCAAAAGCGTTCGATAGAGTTCCACACTCGAAACTAATAACAAAAATGAAAAACTTAGGCATTCCATCACAAGTCGTCAATTGGGTCATTTCATACCTAACTGGCCGCAAACAGTATGTTGAAATTGACGGTGCCTGTTCTCGTTTTCTTGATGTTTTTTCTGGCGTCCCACAGGGTTCGGTCTTGGCACCGGTTCTATTTAACATTTATATTAATGATCTTGGCCAAATTGTAAAGCCCCCTCTACGCCTTAAGCTGTTTGCAGACGATTGCATCATATTTAGCCACATAGTGTCTGTCGCTGACCAGCACGTTCTTAACCATGCTTTGCATGCAATAACGGAATGGTGCAATAAGTGGGATATGATTATAAATCTCGACAAGACAGTTTACATGTGCATCTCCAATAAGAAGAAATCTCACTTCATGTATAGTCTTGGCAATTATCAGATTAAACAAGTGGAGGAACATAAGTACCTGGGGTTAACCTTGACGTCCAGACTTAACTGGTCAACACATATAAATAACATATGTTCCTCCGCGAGAAAGAAGTTAGGATTTCTGAAGCATAAATTAGGTGATGCCCCCTCATCGCTTAGACTCATTGCATACAAATCCATTGTAAGACCCACCCTGGAATACGGAAGCATTGTATGGGATCCCCATACTATCACTAATAAAGAAAAGCTTGAAAAAATTCAGAGATTGGCAGCTCGCTTTATTCATAAACGTTTTAGACGTCGCGACTCCCCTTCAGCTATGTTGGAGCTCGCACACCTAGAGCCATTGGCCAACCGACGTAAAAGTGCCCGTCTAAACTTTCTACACCAGCTATATTTTAATAAATTGGGAATCCAGTCACAAGATTACATAGCTAATAACCCTAGTCGAGCGTCTCGTCACAAACATAGCCGTAGTATTACACCGTTCTTTGCCCGTACAGACCAATACAAATATTCATTTTTTCCCAGAACTGTTTCCGATTGGAATGTTTTGCCAGAGTGTTCACCCTTGCTGTCATCCAATGTATAATGATTGTATACTTACCTGTTGATTATGTACCCTCACATTCATGTGTCGATCTTGCATCCATACGCATGTCTTCTGGATGTGTACATCCCTCTCCTGCTTGGACCTTTCAAGGTTCGCAGTATTGTCCAAATAAATAAATAAATAAAATAAATAATGTGAAAGCGCATGAAACCGTCGTAATCTTGTAGAAAACATTGTAAAGTTGCGAGTAAAACGTTTTCTAACGATAGAAGTGCGAAGGTTAGGTTAGGTTAGGTTAGTTTAAGCTAGGTAGCGTCGTGAAACTACCAAAAACGACGTCATCTAACGAGATAGTGTTGTTTTATTGCGAGTATTAAACTGCGATAGGTGAAATGTTGTGAATGCACACAAAACGGCATGAACAAGCCAAATACTGCGTGTTCTACCGTTACAAGTGCGAAACTGCTATATTGTGATATTCTCGTTAAAGCGCATGCAAGCATCGTGAAACCTTAAAGAACAATGTCATTTAGCGAGATACAGCGCTCTGTACTGCAATAAGTTGGTGAAAAACTGTGAGGTTATGCAAATATCGTAATTGTGAACGAAACAGTGTAATAGAGCGTTTTTCAATACAAGTACGAATGTTAGGTTAGGTTCAGATATGAACCGTCGTAAAACCACATTAAACAATGTCACTTAGTGAGATGCAGTGTTTTTCACCATTACAAGTTGGGAACTGCGATATCTAATGTGAAAGCGCTTGCAAACGTCGTTAGGTTAGGTTAGGTTAGGTTAGGTTAGGTTAGGTTAGGTTAGGTTAGGTTTGGTTAGGTTAGGTTAGGTTAGGTTAGGTTATGTTAGGTTAGGTTGGGTTAGGTTAGGTTACGTTAGGTTAAGGTATGAACCGTCGTAAAGCCGCAATAAACAATGTCACTTAGTGAGATGCAGTGTTTTTCACCTTTACAAGTTGGGAACTGCGATATCTAATGTGAAAGCGCTTGAAACCGTCGTAATGTTGTAGAAAGCAATGTAAAGTAGCGAGTAAAACGTTTTCTAACGATAGAAGTGCGAAGGTTATGTTAGGTTGAGTTATGTTAGTTTAAGCTAGGTAGCGTCGTGAAACCACCAAAAACGACGTCATCTAACGAGATAGTGTTGTTTTATTGCGAGTACGAAACTGCGATAGGTAAAATGTTGTGAAAGCACACAAAACGGCATGAACAAGCCAAATACTGCGTCTTGTACCGTTACAAGTGCGAAAGTGCTATGTTGTGACATTCTCGGTAAAGCGCATGCAAGTATCGTGAAACCTTAAAGAACGATGTCATTTAGCGAGATACAGCGTTCTGTACTGTAATAAGTTGGTGAGAAACTGTGAGGTCAAGCAAATATCGTAATTGTGAACGAAACAGTGTAATTGAGCGTCTTTAGATACAAGTGCGAATGCTTAGGTTAGGTTGACATATCAACCGTCGTAAAACCGCATTAAACAATGTCACTTAGTGAGATGTAGTGTTTTTCAACATTACAAGTCGGGAACTACGATATCTAATGTGAAAGCGCATGAAACCGTCGTAATCTTGTAGAAAACATTGTAAAGTGGCGAGTAAAACGTTTTCTAACGATAGAAGTGCGAAGGTTAGGTTAGGTTAGGTTAGTTTAAGCTAGGTAGCGTCGTGAAACTACCAAAAACGACGTCATCTAACGAGATAGTGTTGTTTTATAGCGAGTATTAAACTGCGATAGGTGAAATGTTGTGAAAGCACACAAAACGGCATGAACAAGCCAAATACTGCGTGTTCTACCGTTACAAGTGCGAAACTGCTATATTGTGATATTCTCGTTAAAGCGCATGCAAGCATCGTGAAACCTTAAAGAACAATGTCATTTAGCGAGATACAGCGTTCTGTACTGCAATAAGTTGGTGAAAAACTGTGAGGTTAAGCAAATATCGTAATTGTGAACGAAACAGTGTAATTGAGCGTCTTTAGATACAAGTGCGAATGTTAGGTTAGGTTGACATATCAACCGTCCTAAAACCGCATTAAACAATGTCACTTAGTGAGATGCAGTGTTTTCACCATTACAAGTCGGGAACTGCGATATCTAATGTGAAAGCGCTTGCAAACGTCGTTAGGTTAGGTTAGGTTAGGTTAGGTTACGTTAGGTTAGGTTTGGTTAGGTTAGGTTAGGTTATGTTAGGTTAGGTTGGGTTAGGTTAGGTTAGGTTAGGTTAAGATATGAACCGCGCTAAAACCGCATTAAACAATGTCACTTAGTGAGATGCAGTGTTTTTCACCTTTACAAGTTGGGAACTGCGATATCTAATGTGAAAGCGCTTGAAACCGTCGTAATGTTGTAGAAAGCAATGTAAAGTAGCGAGTAAAACGTTTTCTAACGATAGAAGTGCGAAGGTTATGTTAGGTTGAGTTATGTTAGTTTAAGCTAGGTAGCGTCGTGAAACCACCAAAAACGACGTCATCTAACGAGATAGTGTTGTTTTAATGCGAGTACGAAACTGCGATAGGTAAAATGTTGTGAAAGCACACAAAACGGCATGAACAAGCCAAATACTGCGTGTTGTACCGTTACAAGTGCGAAACTGCTATGTTGTGACATTCTCGGTAAAGCGCATGCAAGTATCGTGAAACCTTAAAGAACGATGTCATTTAGCGAAATTCAGCGTTCTGTACTGTAATAACTTGGTGAGAAACTGTGAGGTCAAGCAAATATCGTAATTGTGAACGAAACAGTGTAATTGAGCGTCTTTAGATACAAGTGCGAATGTTAGGTTAGGTTGACATATCAACCGTCGTAAAACCGCATTAAACAATGTCACTTAGTGAGATGTAGTGTTTTTCAACATTACAAGTCGGGAACTACGATATCTAATGTGAAAGCGCATGAAACCGTCGTAATCTAGTAGAAAACATTGTAAAGTTGCGAGTAAAACGTTTTCTAACGATAGAAGTGCGAAGGTTAGGTTAGGTTAGGTTAGTTTAAGCTAGGTAGCGTCGTGAAACTACCAAAAACGACGTCATCTAACGAGATAGTGTTGTTTTATTGCGAGTATTAAACTGCGATAGGTGAAATGTTGTGAATGCACACAAAACGGCATGAACAAGCCAAATACTGCGTGTTCTACCGTTACAAGTGCGAAACTGCTATATTGTGATATTCTCGTTGAAGCGCATGCAAGCATCGTGAAACCTTAAAGAACAATGTCATTTAGCGAGATACAGCGTTCTGTACTGCAATAAGTTGGTGAAAAACTGTGAGGTTATGCAAATATCGTAATTGTGAACGAAACAGTGTAATAGAGCGTTTTTCAATACAAGTACGAATGTTAGGTTAGGTTAAGATATGAACCGTCGTAAAACCGCATTAAACAATGTGATTTAGTGAGATGCAGTGTTTTTCACCATTACTAGTTGGGAACTGCGATATCTAATGTGAAAGCGCTTGCAAACGTCGTTAGGTTAGGTTAGGTTAGGTGAGGTTACGTTAGGTTAGGTTTGGTTAGGTTAGGTTAGGTTAGGTTATGTTAGGTTAGGTTGGGTAAGGTTAGGTTAGGTTACGTTAGGTTAAGGTATGAACCGTCGTAAAACCGCAATAAACAATGTCACTTAGTGAGATGCAGTGTTTTTCACCTTTACAAGTTGGGAACTGCGATATCTAATGTGAAAGCGCTTGAAACCGTCGTAATGTTGTAGAAAGCAATGTAAAGAAGCGAGTAAAACGTTTTCTAACGATAGAAGTGCGAAGGTTATGTTAGGTTTTAGCAGCGCGAAAAATGCACAAAAGACAAGAAAGGGACGAGACAAGCACTGACTTCCAACTAAAATTTTATTGACGGGAAGACCGTTAATATGCAATGGAGCACAAAGAGTGAAAAAAATGACGTATTTTAAGATACAAATTATCAACTAACGCCATGCCTGCTGCGCCTACCCTCGCATCTCAAGAAACATATCTCTTTATCTGAAAGGGCAACTGAAGGCTTGCTTACACATGCGCTGCTTTCAAGCTCCATTTGAGCAGCCTCATAAATTATACGCACGTTTTCCTCTTTAATCTTGCATAGAACTGTTGTTTTTTCAAACAGCGGAGTGCACCCACACGTGCTCACGTGTTGCGCTAAGAAGCCATCTTTTCCGCCACGAACATTATTGGCATGTTCCCGTAAACGATCGTTAAGGCATCTGCCCGTCTGGCCCACATAACATGCACCGCAAGAAAAAGGGGTCCTGTAAACGACGCCTAACGCGCAGTCCACAAACTGCGTTCTGTGCCTCACCATACACCGTTTTCTCATACTCTTTACGGGGCAGGTCCTGTTTGTCAACTGGGACAACTTATCAGGGGCACTGAAGACCACTTTCACATTGAGGCGCTGTCCTATTTTCTTTAGGCGGTGTGACACAGAATGCATGTACGGAATAACCGCTACCTTTTCCCTCTTCTCCGCTGTGGTGCCATCACTGTTGCAAACAGTGCCCAATCGTTTCCTTTTTCTGTGTATTGCCTCCGCCACGGAAATGAGCAAAGTGCGAGGGTACCCTTCTCTTTCTAGGCGCTCCGACTGTGCCAAGAGACTAGCTTCTAAGACGTGGTGACACGACCTCTCTAAAGCATTGTGAAAACATGATTGAACAATGCCTCTCTTTACTAATTTGCTATGCGCGGACGAGAACGGAAGAACAGGCTTCTGCGAGCGAGGCTCGTACCACCAGCACGTGTGGTTCTCCGAAAAAGAAATCTTTAGGTCAAGAAAGCGGATGCTATCCCTTTCCGGCATCTCGTGCGTCACCACGAGTGGATAGAGGCATTCGCGAAAGATTTGCAACACCTGCATGACCTTGGAATGAAAGGTCTCTAAATCACACCTCAAAATTAACAGATAATCATCCACATACCGAAAGGTCTTTACTACAGATAGTTCACCAAGCTTCACATTCAATGCCCTATCAAATTTGGCTAATAGCAAGTCACTTAGAAAAGGAGCTATGGACGATCCTATTGAGACACCTTCTTTCTGTATATATGTTTTTCCGTTCCATTCTACAAACGTTGATGTGATGTACAAAGATAAAAGTTCTAAGAAACCTTTGGACGAAATACCCGTGGTGTTCTGAAATGGCACCGCGCCGAAACTGTCAATGCATTCATCAATGCATGCTAACAAACCTTCGTGCGGAAGGGAATAATAAAGGTCTTTTATGTCAATCGAAAAAGCTCTAAACCTCGCGCCTGGATGCTGCTTCAGAAAGTTGACGACTTCTCCAGAGTTGAATATTCTGAAGGGGTCTTCTACAGGGAACAATTTCAACTTATCTTGCAAAAACCGCCCTAGTTCATACTGCCAAGAATTCCTTTCCGAAACGATTGTGCGGAAAGGTGCTCCTTCTTTGTGAGTCTTGGTTGTGAAAAACATATTTAAGGACAGCTTGTCACTTTTGCCGATTTCTCGCGCCAGAACCGGCAAATCTAGCTCGGAGCACAGATTCTTCGCCCTCGATCTGATTTTAGCGAGATTAATGCCTTCGCACACCCGAAAGACGGACGAAATTGCTTGGTGGGCCTTTTCAAAGTACAGGCCTCTCGGTAACACAGCAAACCCTCCCTCTTTGTCCGAAGGTACAACACAAAGAGCATTGTCTATGAGGTAAGCAGCAACTTTACCTACTGGTACACCACTGTTAGCTGGCTTACCCCTTAAAAGAACGTCGAGGCCTTCTGAGACGCATCTGTCGGTGTCTTCTGGTGGAGCACAGTTCGCGACCTGGCGCACAGTGGCCAACAGTTCAGTGGGTGTCCGCCTCTTCTCAACTGCGAACTTTGGACCTAGACCCAACGTCTTCATGACGAAGTCTGGGAGGGCTATGTCACCATACGTATGAACGACACCAGTAGAGCCACGTCGCGTCGTTGAAAACTGGGACCGGAGCCTCCGTAATTCACCTTGCCAAAGATAGTCTACCACGTGGTCAATGCGGCCTGTGTATTCTCGCCATCTTGTTTTCTTGTGCATGACATGTTGATCATGGAGAAGAGGAAGGAACAAGGGGTTTAAGGGGTAAGCCAGCTAACAGTGGTGTACCAGTAGGTAAAGTTGCTGCTTACCTCATAGACAATGCTCTTTGTGTTGTACCTTCGGACAAAGAGGGAGGGTTTGCTGTGTTACCGAGAGGCCTGTACTTTGAAAAGGCCCACCAAGCAATTTCGTCCGTCTTTCGGGTGT
Source organism: Rhipicephalus microplus (assembly GCF_013339725.1). NCBI lineage: Eukaryota > Metazoa > Arthropoda > Arachnida > Ixodida > Ixodidae > Rhipicephalus > Rhipicephalus microplus. The sequence continues at coordinate 3,710 of NW_023608882.1, read as the reverse complement.
GCGAAGGCATTAATCTCGCTAAAATCAGATCGAGGGCGAAGAATCTGTGCTCCGAGTTAGATTTGCCGGTTCTGGCGCGAGAAATCGGCAAAAGTGACAAGCTGTCCTTAAATATGTTTTTCACAACCAAGACTCACAAAGAAGGAGCACCTTTCCGCACAATCGTTTCGGAAAGGAATTCTTGGCAGTATGAACTAGGGCGGTTTTTGCAAGATAAGTTGAAATTGTTCCCTGTAGAAGACCCCTTCAGAATATTCAACTCTGGAGAAGTCGTCAACTTTCTGAAGCAGCATCCAGGCGCGAGGTTTAGAGCTTTTTCGATTGACATAAAAGACCTTTATTATTCCCTTCCGCACGAAGGTTTGTTAGCATGCATTGATGAATGCATTGACAGTTTCGGCGCGGTGCCATTTCAGAACACCACGGGTATTTCGTCCAAAGGTTTCTTAGAACTTTTATCTTTGTACATCACATCAACGTTTGTAGAATGGAACGGAAAAACATATATACAGAAAGAAGGTGTCTCAATAGGATCGTCCATAGCTCCTTTTCTAAGTGACTTGCTATTAGCCAAATTTGATAGGGCATTGAATGTGAAGCTTGGTGAACTATCTGTAGTAAAGACCTTTCGGTATGTGGATGATTATCTGTTAATTTTGAGGTGTGATTTAGAGACCTTTCATTCCAAGGTCATGTAGGTGTTGCAAATCTTTCGCGAATGCCTCTATCCACTCGTGGTGACGCACGAGATGCCGGAAAGGGATAGCATCCGCTTTCTTGACCTAAAGATTTCTTTTTCGGAGAACCACACGTGCTGGTGGTACGAGCCTCGCTCGCAGAAGCCTGTTCTTCCGTTCTCGTCCGCGCATAGCAAATTAGTAAAGAGAGGCATTGTTCAATCATGTTTTCACAATGCTTTAGAGAGGTCGTGTCACCACGTCTTAGAAGCTAGTCTCTTGGCACAGTCGGAGCGCCTAGAAAGAGAAGGGTACCCTCGCACTTTGCTCATTTCCGTGGCGGAGGCAATACACAGAAAAAGGAAACGATTGGGCACTGTTTGCAACAGTGATGGCACCACAGCGGAGAAGAGGGAAAAGGTAGCGGTTATTCCGTACATGCATTCTGTGTCACACCGCCTAAAGAAAATAGGACAGCGCCTCAATGTGAAAGTGGTCTTCAGTGCCCCTGATAAGTTGTCCCAGTTGACAAACAGGACCTGCCCCGTAAAGAGTATGAGAAAACGGTGTATGGTGAGGCACAGAACGCAGTTTGTGGACTGCGCGTTAGGCGTCGTTTACAGGACCCCTTTTTCTTGCGGTGCATGTTATGTGGGCCAGACGGGCAGATGCCTTAACGATCGTTTACGGGAACATGCCAATAATGTTCGTGGCGGAAAAGATGGCTTCTTAGCGCAACACGTGAGCACGTGTGGGTGCACTCCGCTGTTTGAAAAAACAACAGTTCTATGCAAGATTAAAGAGGAAAACGTGCGTATAATTTATGAGGCTGCTCAAATGGAGCTTGAAAGCAGCGCATGTGTAAGCAAGCCTTCAGTTGCCCTTTCAGATAAAGAGATATGTTTCTTGAGATGCGAGGGTAGGCGCAGCAGGCATGGCGTTAGTTGATAATTTGTATCTTAAAATACGTCATTTTTTTCACTCTTTGTGCTCCATTGCATATTAACGGTCTTCCCGTCAATAAAATTTTAGTTGGAAGTCAGTGCTTGTCTCGTCCCTTTCTTGTCTTTTGTGCATTTTTCGCGCTGCTAAAACCCAAGTATGCCATACCAACTAGCCCAGTCAACCGCTCTGTTATGTTAGGTTGAGTTATGTTAGTTTAGGCTAGGTAGCGTCGTGAAACCACCAAAAACGATGTCATCTAACGAGATAGTGTTGTTTTATTGCGAGTACGAAACTGCGATAGGTAAAATGTTGTGAAAGCACACAAAACGGCATGAACAAGCCAAATACTGCGTGTTGTACCGTTACAAGTGCGAAACTGCTATGTTGTGACATTCTCGGTAAAGCGCATGCAAGTATCGTGAAACCTTAAAGAACGATGTCATTTAGCGAGATACAGCGTTCTGTACTGTAATAAGTTGGTGAGAAACTGTGAGGTCAAGCAAATATCGTAATTGCGAACGGAACAGTGTAATTGAGCGTCTTTAGATACAAGTGCGAATGTTAGGTTAGGTTGACATATCAACCGTCGTAAAACCGCATTAAACAATGTCACTTAGTGAGATGTAGTGTTTTTCAACATTACAAGTCGGGAACTACGATATCTAATGTGAAAGCGCATGAAACCGTCGTAATCTTGTAGAAAACATTGTAAAGTGGCGAGTAAAACGTTTTCTAACGATAGAACTGCGAAGGTTAGGTTAGGTTAGGTTAGTTTAGGCTAGGTAGCGTCGTGAAACTACCAAAAACGACGTCATCTAACAAGATAGTGTTGTTTTATAGCGAGTATTAAACTGCGATAGGTGAAATGTTGTGAAAGCACACAAAACGGCATGAACAAGCCAAATACTGCGTGTTCTACCGTTACAAGTGCGAAACTGCTATATTGTGATATTCTCGTTAAAGCGCATGCAAGCATCGTGAAACCTTAAAGAACAATGTCATTTAGCGGGATACAGCGTTCTGTACTGCAATAAGTTTGTGAAAAACTGTGAGGTTATGCAAATATCGTAATTGTGAACAAAACAGTGTAATAGAGCGTTTTTAGATACAAGTGCGAATGTTAGGTTAGGTTAAGATATGAACCGTCGTAAAACCGCATTAAACAATGTCAATTACTGAGATGCAGTGTTTTTCACCATTAAAAGTGGGGAACTGCGATATTTAATGTGAAAGCGCTTGCAACCGTCGTTAGGTTAGGTTAGGTTAGGTTAGGTTAGGTTAGGTTAGGTTAGGTTTGGTTAGGTTAGGTTAGGTTAGGTTAGGTTAGATTAGGTTAGGTTGGGTTGAGTTGGGTTAGGTTAGGTTAGGTTAGGTTAGGTTGGGTTAGGTTAGGTTAGGTTACGTTAGGTTAGGTTAGGTTAGGTTACGTTAGGTTAGGTTAGGTTAGGTAAGGATAATTTGGTTAGGTTAGGTAAGGTTAGGTTAGGTTAGGTTAGGTTGGGTTGGGTGTTGTTGGGTTGGGTTGGGTTGGGTTTGGTTGGGTTAGGTTAGGTTACGTTTGGTTACGTTAGGTTAGGTTACGTTAGGTTATGTTAGGTTAGGTTAGGTTACGTTAGGTTAGGTTAGGTCAGGTAAGGTTAGGTTACGTTAGAATAGGTTAGGTTAGGTTACGTTAGGTTAGGTTAAGTTACGTTAGGTTAGGTTTGGTTAGGTTAGGTTAGGTTAGCTTAGGTTAGGTTAGGTTGGGTTTAGTTGGGTTAGGTTGGGTTAGGTTAGGTTAGGTTAGGTTAGGTTGGGTTAGGTTAGTTTAGGTTAGGTTAGGTTAGGTTAGGTTGGGTTGGGTTGGGTTAGGTTAGGTTAGGTTAGGTAAGGTTAGGTTAGGTTAGGTTAAGGTATGAACCGTCGTAAAACCGCATTAAACAATGTCACTTAGTGAGATGCAGTGTTTTTCACCTTTACAAGTTGGGAACTGTGATATCTAATGTGAAAGCGCTTGAAACCGTCGTAATGTTGTAGAAAGCAATGTAAAGTAGCGAGTAAAACGTTTTCTAACGATAGAAGTGCGAAGGTCATGTTAGGTTGAGTTAT
>NW_023608881.1:0-25079 GCF_013339725.1 Rhipicephalus microplus | reverse complement strand
TAAATGAAAAGTCTGCACTAGATAGTATTAAAAAAAGCTTTTAATGAATATTGCGATCTAACACTTACCGTATCTGCTAGAATCTAGACTAACCTCGATTCTAAGCCTACCTGCAAAATTCTGAAGCCTGAAGGGGGGTGGCGGGGACCTCTAATGTAGGTAGAACTAAACAGACCGCGTTCAGAAACCGAAAAAAATTATAGAACATGAAGATTAAATGAAGTAGTTGGTTCATGATGCAAGTGACTCGAGAAAGATCATCCACTGGTCCTGTTGCGTGTTTGTTTGCTTTCGTTTTTTTTTTCATGCTGTTTCTAGTTATTTGTATTGTAAAGATGCTGTTCTTGTCGATGCCGCACTCACTCCGATTCATCGTCGCTGCTTCTTTTATCGCAGACTTCTTTGTTGCTGTCTTCAAACAGTGCGTGATCCTCTGCGCCATCAAGCGCACTGGATGTGCCGCACTTTTTGAAAGAGCACACAATCAAAGTTCCTAGGATGTCGTCCCATGTTGGAGGACCTACAGCGATGCATTCTTTCATCCACTCGAAAGTCTTGCCCAACTTAAACGTTAAACGACGACTCCACGGCCAGGACAACTTTCCTTTCATATGTGGCACTACAATGACACTGCATGTTTGGCACCATTGAGCTACACCACATACAGACCACTCGAAGCGTACTCGAATTGGCAAATGGCTCGCCTCAACACTCACCACAAAGTTCAAAATGGGGCCTCACGTGTGTACTTAAACTGGGTGTTGGCTTGGCTACTAATGACTACAATACCGTCTAGGTGGCGCTAATTCGCACCACTCTTCTCAATGAAAAATGCCGTGTTTTCAAAATCTTTCAATCTTAGCCGACCCTGAAGTTTGACACAAAAAATTTGAAAAAAAAAAACTATCAGTCTAGATTTGAATAAATATAGTACTTTCTTGTAAGATGCAACTTTGTTCAATTGTAGTTGCATAACGGGCAATGACTGAAAAAAAATGCAGTTCGATTAAATGATGATGTGGTTTAATGTCCCAAAACCACTATATGATTATTAGAAATCCCGTAGTGGAGGGCTCCAGAAATTTTTACTACCCGGGGTTCTTAATGTGCACCCACGTCTGAGCACGGGCCTACAGGTTTCTGCCTCCATCGAAAATGATGCAGCCGCTGCTGGATTCGATCCCATGACCTGCGGTTCAGCAGCCAAGTACCTAGCCACTAGACCACCGTGGCGGGGCAGAAAAGGAAGTCGAGAACAGTGTAGAACTGCATGGTATGATCATGGTCCTTTGATACTTTTTCTGGTCATGAAACTCCGGCGTCACTCCAATGGGAGGAGCTTCATACGCTGCCTGCACTTTCCGCCGCGTGGCGTTGATAGAGGCGAGGAAGCCGGCTCGGCCGCTGCTTCCCAGCCAATGCACAAGAACGCGACAGGTGGAAACGTGCGATCCTGCGACAAGAGACTGCTGGATTTTCGCTCGACTCAAAGAACGCTGCGTGTGTGAGAAACATTTCGACGCCAGTGGACATTGTACTGCGAACGTGTGCACGTGAACAGAGTCATCGTTTTGCTGCTTCGAGAATGACCGAGACTGGTGGAAAAACGCCGTACCAAAGGATTTTCGAAAATCACCTTCTTACCACTTCAAACCAAAACAGTGGTCACGTGCAACGAAGCACCCACCTCTAAAAAAGGCCGCGAAACCTTTCTCCGGATGTGATGCAACGTGCGAAGCAGACGTCTCCAGTGCAGCCGACGAAGAAATCGATAGTAAGTCTGGCACAAAGCTTGCAAGTATCCTATCCACTCACTAGGCTAACCAAATTGGTTCCTTCTCTTATAAATTTTGCACTTCCTCACTCTTTGCAGATGTTGTGAGAACTGAGAATCGCAATTACTAGGCTGACACAGAGTGTCAAACAGAGATCACTGTTTGTTCAGCATCGGAGCTGCAGAGAGTGAAGGCCCAACTTCGCAGCGTGAAGCAAGGGTTCAATTATGCCAGCGGAAACTTTTTTCAGTCATTTTTGTTTTGTCGTTCATCTCGCAACTTTCAACCACAGTTTATGCAATGTAGATTTGAATAAACTATGTGCGGTGTTCACAGCAGTCAAGAATTTTGACGAGCGCCAGTAACTTCAGCAAAAAAAAATGCCGACATGTTTGTCTACATTTGCTTGCAAGGCATAGCGTAGTTGCTAAATTCAAAACGTTACCCACTGCTAGGTAAGTGTGCACAGATTTGTTTCCGTTAGGCAGAAATGTCTCTCACATGAAAAGCTGAAGTTCAATTGAAAGAGATATCCAAATGCATAAGAAAAATTTCTAGAAATATTGTTACGGGAAGGAGACTGACTCAGAGGGGTAGTCACCGATGTATTTTCAGCCGGTTAGGCGAGCAGCGCCAGCCACACAGATTAGCTCGCGCCAGTCTGTCTCCTTCGTCTTCTTCAGCTCCATGCACTGGCACGTAGCATGACCCCCGGCGGCGGAGGCACCATACCGGTGCTTTAAAGGTCGTTATCTGATGCATTATTGTAGGGCTTGATCCGCGAGACGTGTACAATATCACTGGGCCGCATAGTAGATGATGATGAACTGATAAGGCTGATCTCGTAGGTGACAGGTGTTACTTGACGCAATATACGGTAGGGTCCCGTGTAATGAGACAGAAGTTTTTCGGATAGGCCCAGCCGACGATGAGGGGACCAGAGTAAAACGAGGGTACCGGGAGCAAAATGTACGTCTCTATGTTCCGCATCGTACCGACGGCATTGGTTAGTTTGCGACGCCATGAGCCGAGCGCGAGCGAGCTGACGGGCATGATCGGCTCGCGCAATCGCGTCCCGGTCATACTCGGTGGTGGACGAGGTGTGAGCTGAGATGACTGTGTCCAGTGGTAAAGTCGGCTCTCTTCCGTACAATTAGTAGAACGGCGAAAAGCCCGCTGTGTCGTGACGGGATGAATTATACGCGAAAGTTGCCTAGGGTAAGGCAAGGTCCCAGTCTCGGTGGTCGGGCGACACGTACATAGCGAGCATATTTGTTAAAGTGCGGTTGAATCGTTCCGTGAGGCCGTTTGTTTGAGGGTGATAAGGGGTTATCAGTGTGTGTTGCGTGGAAGAAGAACGCAGAATGTCGGCGATGACTTGGGATAGAAATGTACGGCCATGGTCTGTGAGAAGCTGTATCGGAGCACCGTGAATCAATATAACGTCCCGTAACAAGAAGTCAGCGACGTCGGTTGCACAGCTGGTCGGTAGAGCTCGCGTAATAGCGTAGCGTGTAGCGTAGTCTGTAATAACGGCTATCCATTTGTTTCCCAATGTTGATGTGGGAAAAGGACCAAGCAGGTCTAACCCAACACGGTGAAATGGTTTCGCGGGTATGTCAATGGGTTGAAGATGGCCAGCGGGTAGCAGCGACGGTGTTTTACGACGTTGGCATAGGTCACACGTGGCAACGTATCGGCGTACCGAACGAGCAAGGCCTGGCCAGAAAAACGGCGCCGGACGCGCTCGTACGTGCGGGATACGCCAAGGTGTCCAGCCGTGGGAGCGTCGTGAAGTTCGGTGAGAACACAGCGGCGCACATGCTCAGGCACAACAATGAGAAGGTCAGGCCCGTCTGGTCGGAAATTGCGACGGTATAGGACACCCTTTGAATGACAAAGTAGCGGACGGAAGCATCATTTCTGGAGGATTCATACGGCTGATGATGTCAAGCAGCTCTGGATCATGCTTCTGTTCTTCCCCAATATTAAGAAAGTCGGACACTGACAAGGTAGAGTTCTCCGTGGGCTCGTCAGTGTCCTCAGGATCGTCTACAGGGTAGCGGGAGAGGCAATCGGCAGTCACGGTGTAGGTGGCCAGATTTGTAGACCACCGAATAGGAAAACTCTTGCAGGCGCAAAGCCCAGCGACCAAGGCAGCCTGATGGATCTTTCAGAGAGTTCAGCCAGCAGAGTGCGTGGTGGTCGGTAACTACCGAAAATGGGCGTCGTATAGGTAAGGTCGAAATTTCGCCCACCGCCCATACAAGAGCCAAGCACTCATGCTCTGTTATCGAATAGTTACGTTCAGAAGTGGATAGGAGGCGGCTGGCATATGCAATAACGCAATCATGGCCATGTTGTTTCTGAGCCAGCACTGCACCAATGCCATGCCCACTTGCATCTGTTGAAGTGTGCCAGAATCTGAGGGTTGAAGTGTGCCAGAATCTGAGGGGTAGTGAGAAGAGCGACGAGAGTCGAGACGCAGAAGCCTCTTCGGAGCCCATGAAAACGGGACTTCTTTCTTGAGGAGCTGCGTAAGCGGCCGCGCTATGTGCGCAAAATTTTTCACGAAGCGTCGAAAGTATGAGCATAGTCCGATAAAGCTGCGTACATCCTTCGCAGATCGTGGTACAGGAAAGTTTTTGACGGCCCGATTTTTGCCGGGTCTGGTTGTACACCGTTGGCGTCTACTAATGGCCAAGCACTGTGATTTGATGGCATCCAAAGTGACATTTGGACGAGTTGAGCTGCAGGCCACTGCGACGGAAGATTCCCAGGATGGCTGAGAGGCGCTCTATGTGAGTTTCAAATGTTGGTTAAAAGACGATGACGTCGTCTAAGTAGCACAAACAGGTGGACCATTTGAATCCTCTGAGCAGGGAGTCCATCATTCGTTCGAAGGTGGCTGGAGCATTACAAAGGCCGAAGGGCATGACCTTGAACTGATACAGGCCATCAGGGGTGATGAATGCCGTCTTTTCACGGTCCATTTCATCTACCTCTATCTGCCACTAGCCGGAACGAAGGTCTATGGAGGAAAAATAGTGGGACCCATAGAGGCAATCAAGCGCACTCATCTATTCGTGGCAGAGGGTAGACGTCTTTTTTTGGTAATTTTGTTTAGGTGTCGATAATCCACGCAGAAAACGCCATGCACCGTCTTTCTTGCGGACTAGCACTACAGGAGAAGCCCAAGGACTGCAGGATGGCTCAATGATGTCCTTGGCGAGCATTTTGTCGACCTCACTTTGGATGATGTGACGCTCGGCTGCCGACACCCGATATGGACGCCTATGAATAGGATGCTCATTACCAGTGTTTATGCGGTGGCTCATACCGGTAGCTTTCTCCAACGGACGGCCGCTGATGTCAAAAACGTCGATATAGGACAGCAGAACCCGGTGGAGCTCATTAGTCTGCTGCGGCATTAAGTTGGAAGCGATCATCGAAGAAATAGCGCTGTCGGAGCAAGTGGCAGATTGATGTCGAGCGTGGGGGTAAGAAGGAGTGGCCATCGCGAGAACATCTACCGCATTGTCTTCTAAGGTGCAGAGCAACGCCATAGAGATCCCTTGTGGCAAAACTTGAGGTGACAAGCTAAAGTTGACAACTGGAAGGCACATAGAACTTCCTGCGACGGACAGAATGGTGTGCGGTAATGTAATGCCACGGCTTATGAGGACATCGGTGATAGGCGTCAGAACATAGTCACCGTCGGGAACTGGTGGTATTGAGACGAGCTCTATGTAGGTCAGTGTCTGTGGAGGGAGGCGCGCGTGTCATGTTGTGCAGAGGCGACTCGACCGTTGTGTAAGAGGTCCTGTTGCGGGCAAGTGTAGACGGAGCGTACTGGTCGAACAGTCTATGAGGGCAGAATGCGCGGACAGGAAGTCGAGGCCTAAGATTACGTCGTGGGGGCATTTATAAAGGACGGTGAAGAGAACAACTGTGTTGTCGATCGGCAATGCTCACACGAGCGGAGCACCTGCCACGATAGATGCTATTCCACCATCCGCAACACGGACGAAACTGAGTGGTCGCAGGTGTGAGAACCTTCTTGAGCTGAGGAGGACAGATTAGCTCGCGCCAGTCTGTCTCCTTCGTCTTCTTCAGCTCCATGCACTGGCACGTAGCAATATTCAAAAGAGCAAATGTAGTAGTTTCATGTACAACTGATTCGTTTTAACTGAACAACTGGGTTGAAGGAAGATCCTGGTTGATTTCTATGTGCGCGTAGGAGGAACAGGGTTGGCTAATAGAAGGCAGACTTTGGGAGAGTAGATAAGAATGAATAAAAAAAAAGCTGTATATAAAAACTCGACTGTGTTATCAATCTTCATGCATAAAATCAAAGCTTTTGTTTCGAAATAGCACTCAGTGCCCATATCTAGCAGCGCACAGTAGTTTCATCTCATTTTTAATTTTTAAAGTTAAGGGCGTAAATCATGACACCAAATAAAAGAGAAAAGAACACAACTTGAGCATCCCTCTCAGTCTTGTGGTGTCTCAATCTGAGCTTTTACTTTTTCGGCTTTATCCCTAACGATATCTCTCAAAAGGTGCTTCAATGCTACTAATGCCAAGTGACCCTGATATACAGATTTGTTTATTAACACGCAAACTTTTATTGGCTGCTTCTTGATGCCCTATAGAATAAAGTGACAATTATTCAGAAAATTAACATTACGTGGAACCAGAGCATGGCTGCTCTGCAATCTTTAGCGCAAACTATGTTAACTTTTCAGTCATCTAGAACCAGTCGCAGTGTTCGGTTTAAGCCCGAAAGCGACTGTGCAGGAATTGAGAAATTTAGGAACGTTACAAATGCGCGTCAATTGACAGATGGACTCGGTTAAAACATTGCCAGCAATCAAGGACCTAGGCAATCTGACAATGCGCATCATGGGCCACTTTGAAAATACTAATAGCTGCTATGATTTGTTAGCGAGAATACTGAGAACGAAATATCTGAAGATGTGTATTTGATAGGAAACACTTCCGCGAACGCGCTACTGCCCTGCCAAGCACGGCCGATCGATGCTCTCCTGTTTACGGTGGCGCCTATGATGGCCACTTTTGTACCCAAATGAAACTTTCGCGGGAGTTCACGACCAGAAAAAAGTATTAAAGGACCATGGTATGATCTAATGGCAAAAATTTGTAGGCATGAGGTGCTACCAGGTGATGCAAGGCAATGGGAGGAAAGATTGCTGGAAGAGGCTTTTGTTCTGCAGTGGACATGAATTATGCTGACAATATTGTTCTGTTAAAGAATGGACTCCTGCATTTGCCCTTCAATGGGCATTAATGACCAGCAATATATATATTTTACATGCAATGAACTGACTATCTGATGGATGATCGATTGATTGGTAACTATGATCTCGGGACAGGGCTGGAATACTGTGTTGTGTTGGTGTGCCAGAAATACATACTTTTTCAGGCATACCAAGAGTGCAAGGAGCGTGCAAAAGGAGAAACGCTGCTGGCGGACATCCAGGTAAGGACACCGTTGCCAATTATCTCTGGCTGAAATAAATTGGCATGAACAAAATCTGTTCGAATTACAGAAACTTAGATACACGCATCAAAAAATAGAAGCTTAAGTCAAACTACACTGTGTTATAAAAATCCTTTGCACATGTACTATGTGCAATGTGGGCATAGTGGATGTGCATTTTGCCAGTCCAACATAATTCGAGCTTCCCTGAAACGTCCTTGGATGCAGCAGTTGTTCATATTTTAATATGGCCATTGCAGCCTTACACTTTGGCCTCTGTCTTGTTGGTGCTATCTTGATAGACATGTAGGCTGAAGTCAATTTATTCTATCTTGGTAGTGCTACTTGTGTGTACTTTAATCTGACACCAAAGGTAAATGGACAGGCGAATTAGTCTTTGAAGAACCCTATTGTAATCAGTCTAGCATAATAGGTTAAAAGAGGAAATGAGTGTCACAGCTTTATTTTTAAACACATGCCAAAGATGAAGATACAATGTTGATCCACTGGAGTAATGTGATAGATTTCGAAGTGTTTTCTTGTGTTTGGCTGTCTGCCGACAGACGAAATTGCCAAAAAAAATATGGCTGCACCCATCGCAGCTTATGCCGTCCACTTCGAATTTAACAAGTTGTTATCGGGCACTGTGTGACCCGTATTATAATATTACGCTTGTATTAGCCTTAAATTAATGTGCTAATGCTTCAACAGAAATACTTTAACAACTATATTGTGCTAATTCCAAAAATTGTTATATTTTCAATGCATCAGGCTTAGCAGGCATAGCTCAACAAATGGCTTATCTCGCGAATAACCTCAAGTAGTACCAGATGCTTTGTCCTCGATAATGGTTTCGTTTATTTGTTGCTGCCAGTGAGCACTGCGGACCAATAGCAAGTGCTAGTTTGAATCAAGCGGGCAGTCGCGTCTACATGGCCGTTGCCATGTTGATTTGTAAGTACAGTTACCGGTGATGGCTGACATCGCAATTAAATAAATACGACATGAATGTGAAGAAGAATAAACATATTGCACATTGATGTCATGTAACTGCATATGCTTTAACCGGGTAAAATGCAAGGTAATTATAACTGGAAGAATGTCTTGCTGCGCAAACGTGTAGCTTGCTTACACCCCACAGCCTTTGCGGTGCTGAACTATGGTGGTGAGATGGAGACATATGTTATGGCGATACAAAATGTTTTGTACGGCCCTATCCTTTGGCAGACAAATTTTGAGAGGGGTACATGCTTGGTGCACCACCTCCAGGCTCTGTCCTTGCTTTAAAATGTTGCAGACAAGCTAGCTGCTGCGTTTTCTGAGCTATGCACCGATTGCAGGTCCGGAGAGGTGCGGGAGCGCTGCAGTCAACGCGCCGTGTTGGACCTGTCATTTCGGGCCGCATCTACCGCTTCTTTGTGGCGATGGACCAGAATGCCTACTTTGATTGAGCAGGCTTTTTTATACGAGGCCCCTTCTTGGGAAGCAGCCTAATGACAGACATTCGAGTACAACAAACGGCTCAACTTTGGGCACTTTGTATTTGTGGCAATGTAACGAGGAATTGCTACCCGCTTCTCATTTTGTTGTATGGTCATCTTTGAAGCTATACGTGCCAGTTTTATCATATGCTGTGAATGCCAAGGGTAGTTCATCGTTGGCAAGCAGTAATGGCATGCGGCTGTGCGTTCCATAGGTGGTGGCTGTGCGTTCCATAGGTGGTGGCTGTGCGTTCCATAGGTGGTGGCTGTGCGTTCCATAGGTAGCGACTATGCGTTCCATTGGGGGCGGCTGTGTTTTCTATAGTTGGCGGCTGTGCGTTTCATACGTGGCGGCTGTGTGTTCATAGGTGGCAGCCTTGTGTTCCGTAGGTGGCTGGCTGCTTGTTCCACAAGGGCTTGCTGTTCTGCCACATGTGGAACGCACAGCTTTCCTCTGATTCATCGGCATATCTGAGGCATACAGCACGGAAGCCTTCCAGTTGCCTTCTTTGGCTGGCTGATGTGATCCATAGCTTTCTCTGCTCACCTTGGAGTTAACGAGTTTGTGTACTGGTCTGAATGCTTCAGTGAAAAAGGCATTTGTTGCTGCTTGCTGAAACAATGTAAACATTTTTGTTGCAGTGTGTTCATATGCAATATGTGTATGCTTCATTTATTGACCTGCTTGTTTTTTCATTGGTGTAAAAAGTGAGTTAAGTTGCATGCATCTAGTATTTTTAAGAGGTGCAGGTATTTTTTGGTAGAGGCTCGGTATATGAGCCGGTCAGGGTGCTTTGATTGTTACAGTTAGTGGTGCTGGTTTAACGAGATTAGTTTCTTTTTGCCTATTATGATGGTTCGTAGATATAGCAGACAAGGGCAAAGTGATTTTTTAAACTGTCTTAATTTATCACGGATTCATCATGGCCTTGTTAAGTTTAAAAACGTCTGTGCTCGGTTGTTTTTCTTGTCTTGGCACTCTACCGTTATTCAACGTGTCCGTGTACATTGCTTGCATGCAGAAGCATTTTTTTCTTCCAAGGGGCACTCAAGATATAAATAATGCTGTAAATAGTTAACTAGTGAGATGTGGCACTATGTGTGTGTTTTGCACTGCATGGCATTTTATAAAATAGTATTATAACGAGAATTAGAGGTAATTATATAATTTTCTTATTATGCTGAGAAATTCTACCTTTTCTAGAGCCACTCGAAGAGGCATCATTTTAAGCCTAGTCTTGAGATTGTACTTTTTATCTTGACAATTGATAATTTTAGATCCGGATCATTACTATGATGGCTATGTCATAGAGTGCTGGTGTTACTTTATAGTGTTTATAAGAGGTGAAGGTAGCTTTTGATAGAGGCTCGTTATATGATCCGGTCAGGGAGCTTTGATTGTTACAGTTAGTGATGCTGGTTTAACGAGATTAGTTTCTTTTTGCCTATTATGATGGTTCGTGGGTATAGCAGACAAGGGCAAAGTGATTTCTTAAACTGTCCTTAATTTATCACGGATTCATCATGGCCTTGTTAAGTTTAAAAACGTCTGTGCTCGGTTGTTTTTCTTGTCTTGGCACTCTACCGTTATTCAACGTGTCGGTGTACATTGCTTGCATGCAGAAGCATTTTTTCTTCCAAGGGGCACTCAAAATGTAAATAATGCTGTAGATAGTTAACTAGTGAGATGTGGCACTATGTGTGTGTTTTGCAGTGCATGGCATTTTATAAAATAGTTTTATAACGAGAATTAGAGGTAACTATATAATTTTCTCATTATGCTGAGAAATTCTACCTTTTCTAGAGCCACTCGGAGAGGCATCATTTTAAGCCTTGTCTTGAGATTGTGCTTTTTATTTTGACGATTGCTAATTTTAGATTCGTATCTTTACTATGATGGCTATGTCATAAAGTGCTGGTGTTATTTTACAGTGTTTATACTCACTTAGAGTAATTAAAATTGTGGAATTGATGCTTTTATGTACAGTAGTAACAGTGTCAGTGCCATCATAGATAGTTAATATTAACGTGTGAATGTGTCTTGCAATACTAAAGGTAAAGGACGCAACCTACGTAGACGAAGAAAGGAGGGGACAGGACAGAGAGTCACTTGTACTGTGTCCTTTACATTTATTCCACATCAACAAACTAGCCCAACAACACGTTCTAGTTGGCTTGCAATGTAGCTCGAATGTTTTCTTTTTAATTTTATGGGTGTGAACTTTTTTTGTTTGAGTGTAAAAAGTTGATATGTTTGTAACATGGTTGCAGAAATGTTCTTTAGAAGCTCTCATTTAGCCCACACAAGCACATACATCAAAAACTTGCTGAGGCCTTTGTGTGCACATCCAAGATGACTGATGATGATGGCCCTCTCGTACTGCTGGCACTCGCCCGCAAAGGGGGTCGGCCAAGAACTGGGCGGCAGAATCTTTAAGTTAGTGGTTTATGTATCTAAAAACATCCAATGGTAATTAAGTAAAAAACAACAACAAAATAACTAATCGTAAGTACTGTACAAAAATGCTACACGAGCCAGCGGTCGGGCAATCAGATAGGCTCGGAGTCAAAAATAATAATAAGAATATATACTAACAAGGCAATCTGGAAAATGAAAGCCTTCTTATTTTTGGTTGATGTATTGATACTTCACCACCTCCTTCTGAAAGCTTTATGCACCCTGCATGCTTTTACTTCAACTGCCTCCACAATTTAAGGCACAGCACCTGCTTTTTCCCTGCCTCCGTGATGACGTCACGGAGGCAGGGCACGAAAAGTTCACAATGCCACCGTGATGTCACGTGACATTGCGGTGGCATTGTGAAATTTTCGCAATCTGTGACATCCTGATGGTGTTCTGCATCACTCGTGTTGTCCCAGACGCCACGAGTCACTGGCGGTCAATTATTGCTTTTGACGAGGCATTAAGGCTTTTGCCAGAAGTCGTGGGTTCGATTTCGGCTGTGGCAGTGCATTTCGTTGAAGGCGAAATGGTAGAGGCCCCATGTACCATGTGACGTCTGTGGACGTTAGAGAACACCTTATGGTCAAAATTTTTGGAGCCCTCCATTACGCTATTTCTCTTAACCATATCGTGGTTCTGGAACATAAAACCCCAGATATTATTGTCATCTAAAGCTTTCCCTTTAATATCTATACTGTGCGAGTGCAATGCAGTGTAGCCGCCTTTTCATACTGCCTTTCTGATTAACAGTTCATTA
The DNA here is from genome assembly GCF_013339725.1 of Rhipicephalus microplus. NCBI lineage: Eukaryota > Metazoa > Arthropoda > Arachnida > Ixodida > Ixodidae > Rhipicephalus > Rhipicephalus microplus. The sequence continues at coordinate 13,099 of NW_023608881.1, read as the reverse complement.
AGGCAAACAATTCGCAGATCCCATGTACAGTGGGAATCGATGATATGCGAAGCACGAATGAGAAAGGTTGATATGTCACTTTAAAATCATCACAATATTACGAGGTGGAAGTAAATGATGCCTTACATGACTTACGTGTCATGATTATCATGTTTGGATGTGTCGTTTGCCTTCGTCATCTATTCTCGTCACCTGATACTAAATTTATATGTGAAGCTAGCGAAACAGCCGCGAGCACGCAATGAGCATGGTATGTTGTCATGTGCTGTGCTTACGTGACACGCTCCTCAGGATTAGTATGTTTGCACCAGTCATATACTTTCGTCATCCATTGACGTCAAGTAACACCGAATTTGGTATATGTGGACCTAGCAAAACGGCCGCGAGCGCATCATGAAGGGCCCAGTATGCTCGAATGTAGCGTTGACACGCGCGCACGGTGGGCACAGCGATGCTACGGTAGCAAAACGCGAGCACTCTGTAGTCTGTAGCGCGAACAGCGTCCTTTGGCGCGGCCCGATGGCAACCGGAGCGAAATGCAACATGCTGCGTTTCGCGCCGATGCATTATGCAGACAATACTGCGTCTCCCTCTTTTCGTGACTGAGGGACGCCGGGCGTGCTGAAACGCGCATGCGTCAAGGCAACGCAGTGCGGCACGTGCTTGCGAGTGTATGGTTGGATGGGCACCTGGGTTGGCAACGCCAGCGTGACGCGACGAAATGAACGCCGGTGAGCACGCGCACTGCGTCGCGCCAAAATGTGTTGGCGCCTTGACTGTGGCATGTGGTCATGTTGTCAGGTAACACGCATCTCATGATAATCATGTTTGCGCCAGTCACATACCTTGGCGTTGCATCAAGGTCACGTGATACCAAGTTTGGCATATGTGAAGCTAGCGAAACGGCCGCACGCACATCATGAGCGTGGCATGTAGTCATGTTGATATGTGACATGCATGTCGTGATTATCATGTTTGGATGCGTCATTTATCTATGTCATCCGTTCGCATCGCGTAATACCAATGGTATATGTGAAGCTAGCGAAACGGCCGCACGCATATCATGAGCGTGGCATGTAGTCATGTTGATATGTGACATGCATGTCGTGATTATCATGTTTGGATGCGTCATTTATCTATGTCATCCGTTCGCATCGCGTAATACCAATGGTATATGTTACGCTAGCGAAACGACCGCGAGCGCATCATGAGCGTGGAATGTAGTCATGTTACATGCACATGTCATGATTTTCATGTTCGGGTCTGTCGCTTGTGTTCGCCATGCAATCATGTCATTCTGGAAGGCGTGGGACGATGAGCAAAAGTTCTGCGCCGTCGGGCTGTAAGTTGCGGTAGTACAAAACGTCTTGAAGCAAAAACATGCTCAGTGAAGAATCTTTATGGCCCGATTGAAGACAGTCAATCATAGATAACAGCGATAGATCTCGGCGTTGTTTGTCGGCTATGCGCAGCAAATCTGTTATGGCTAGGATGTTGGAATCGGCTTCCAACTCAGAGGAGTTGGGTGGATCAACAGGGTGTCGAGACAAACAGTCGGCATTGCTGTGAAGCTTGCCGGACTTGTACACTACCGAGAACGTGTACTACTGCAATCGCAATGACCATCGCCCGAGTCTTTCTGTTGGATCCTTAAGTGTAGACAGCCAGCAGAGCGCATGGCGGTCTTTGATGACTTCGAACTGGCGTATAGGTATACAGGTACGGACAGAATTTTGCGATAGCCCAGACGAGTGCCAGGTACTCCAGCTCCGTAATGGAATAGTTCCTTTCCGAGTGAGAATGCAGGCGGCTAGCGTACGCTATGACACGGTTGGTACCGTTCTGCGTTTGATAGACTACTGCAGTTAATTTTCTACTCCTCGACTAGCTTATACACTAGCTAAAGATGGAAGATGTTTGAGGTTGGGAATGGATCCCCTCGATGACTCGAGTGCACGGTGGCAGCGCGAAGGAAAAGGCGTAGTCTGGTGAGGAGACGCTTTATTGCAGCCTCAGGCATCTGCCCGAGTCCAAGCCCGAGTCACCGCTCTCCATTTCAGATTCAAACATCCTCTTTCCAACCCTCGGTTGAACAAAGGGTCTTCACACAAGCCAATCACACGTTGGGGCTCGTATCATCACATCGAATTGCAGAAGCACTTTCATAACAGACACTTTCATTGGTAAAAACCAAGTTACCAAATACAACACGCAAAGGCATAGGTTCTCCGCGCGTCACACTCTCTTCCATGCTAGGACGTGTCTCGGCCAACCTCCGTCAATAGCCGTTCTCACGCTCGAGCTCCATCAGCTTTCTCATTACACGTCGCTTCATAGAAGCCTCCCTAAGCGCGGAGAGTACACCGTGAGGCCCTGTGCGCTGACCAGGTGTGCACGTGACAGTGAGGCGCCCCGCCATCCTTACAACAGTCGGTAATGATGTAAAGCAAGGGAAAATAAGCTCGTCTGCGTGCCACCATCATGTCTTGGACTGCCCAGTGGTCGCATCCCTGCGTCATTCTCAATGACACGCGTGTATGCCAAGAATGACTTATACTCAGACGGCGGCACTTGGCCTGCTTCTTGCCAGACGCTCGTCCGTGTAAGCTTTCCTCTTCTAGTCCCAGACGGGGGCGACCTTCACGGCTCCGCTCGTGAACCGTGCACATGAACACGAAGGAGTCTCCTTTCTTTCCCCTTGCCCGGGTCTTCCACGTTCGGAACCCATCAGCTTCGTTACTTGACGGGTCGGGAGCTGGCTCCACGCTCTGCATTAGCCGCATTAATTGCGCTACACACAACAAGCCGGTAATTGTTGCCTCATACTAACTACGGCCCCTGTGCCATGGCCACTTGCGTTGGTGCGAAGCTCTGTTCGAGCGGCTGGGTCAAAATGAGCCAGCACAGGTGGTGATGTAAGCGCAGAAATCAGAGGCGCAAAGCAATGTTCTTGGTCTTCACACCGCGAAAAACCCACGTTTTTTCTGAGGAGATCTGTGTGGGGCCGAGGAATTTCCGGGAAGTTGCTGACAAAACGGCGGAAATATGAGCAGAGCCTCAAAAATCTGGGGAATTCTCGAGTGGAACGTCGGAACGAAAACTCGCGTACAGCGCAGAATTTGTCATGATCGGGTCGTACACCAGTAGCGTCAACGAGGTGGCCAAGTGGTTTGATCTGAAGGTGTCTAAAGGTGCACTTCGACGCGTTAAGCTGGAGGCTAGCACAGCGAAAAACGTAAATGGCCGACTGACGTGGAAGATGGCTTTCAAAAGTTGGCGAGAAAACAATGACGTCGTCTAGATAGCACAGGCACGTAGACCATTTATAACCGCGAAGGAGGGAGTACATCATGCGTTCAAAAGTTGCAGGTGCATTGCACAACCGAAAAGGCATGCCTTTAAATTGATGAAGCCCGTTGGGTGTAATGAATGCTCTCTTCTCGGGACCACGGTCATCGACTGAAATTTGCCAATATCCAGATCGTAGGTCCAGTGAAGAGAAATACTTGCACCATGGAGGCGGTCGAGCGCATCATGAATTCGAGGTAGGGGATAGAGATACTTTTTGGTTATTCGATTGAGATGACGATAGTCGACGCAGAACCGCTAGGTATTGTCCCCTTTCTAACAAGCACAGCAGGTGATGCCAAAGGACTAGTTGAAGGCTCAATGACGTCTTTGTCGAGCATCTTCTCTACCTCCTTTTGAATAATTTATCGCTCTTTATGAGGCACACGGTAAGGATGCTCGTGAAGGGGACTGGCGTCCTGAGTGTCGATACGGTGGGCAACGACGCTAGTGCGGCCCAAGGAACGGTCGTCGATATAAAAAATGTCCAGATAAAAACTGGAAGACCACGGAGCGCTTCAACTTGGAATGGCGACAGGTCGTTTGAGATCATTTTGTCCAGTAAAACTCTACTCTGCGCGGCTCTGAAAGGTTTCAGCTACGGTCTTGATGTCAGGAATGAAAGATGAAATTGTACATTGCTCCAGAGTGGAGAGTTCTGCTATGGCAATACGTTGAGGAATGACCTGGGTCGACACAGAGAAGTTGAGGACAGAGAGAGGCGTCTTGTCGCTAATCCTCTCTACAGTATGAGGAAGTATGATGTTTCGGGAAAAGGGTCAGGTCAGTGAGTGGAGCTGCTATGTAGTCACCATCTGGAACAGGTGGGAACGGTGACATAAAAAGCTACACAGTGACCTGGCGCGATAATCGCCGACCACTCCATGGACCGTAGCCGTGTGCGACTTGCAGGAGGGACATTAGAGTACAAAGACAACTCTAGCTGTAAGGTAGCAGTTGAACAATCGATGAGGGCTGAGTGTGTGGTCAAGAAGTCAATGCCGAGAATTGCGTCGTGGTACAAGCGTCTAGAACTGCAAAAATGACCGAAGTGTGAAGGCCGGCAACAATGACGCGGGCAGGGCACATGCCAAGAACTGATGTTTGGCTGCCGTCGGCTACTCGCACAGTCGAAGACATAGCAAGGGTAAGAACTTTCTTCACGCTGGATCGAAGACGGGAGCTCATAATGGATATGTGGGCACCTGTGTCTACTAGAACTGCAACGGTCAGGCCATTGATGAGAACACCAAGTAAAGTTCGTCAGCAATTAGTGGTCGTTAGAGGTTTTTCGGTCCCTAGTTGTCAATGCAGCGCCACCCCCAGGAGCTGCATCTGTTAGTTTCCCGAGAACTGCCCAGAATACGCCGGTGACGGAGAGCGATGGCGTTAAGAGCAGCGGGCTGGCGACCCTGAGGCGACGGCGAGCGGCTAGACCGGGTTCTCTGGGCGGACAAGATCAGCGCAGGATGGTTCGGAGTTGTTACGAAAGACGGTGACACCAACACGGACCGAAGGCGCCACTGCTTCGAACTCCGCTGGGAAGGTCACCAGCCGTTCGGTAGCGTAGGTTTCTCAGCTCGCGACTGCTTCTGCGCAGAGCTGATAGACGAGCGGACGAGATGACGGTGAGTTAAACAAGGATTATGTACAGCATATATACAGAGGCGTTACAAATTCGGCACTGGGGCCGACAGCTTAGAGACTCGAAGAGCCGAGCTTTCTTCTCTGACACATAGATCTACTGCTCGCGACACGCCGCAGGGCTATTTTTTATATTCACCGGGAGGATTCTTTGAGTAACCAAATGTCCAACCAGAAGCGCCGCTGGCCGTGAGGTCAGAATCCTCCAATGGGTCGCCGCTGGGCCGCGTCATTCTCATCGAATCCGGAGCCGCTGCGCGTAGTTGCAGCCAAGGACAAGTGACGTCGCCACGCATTGCGTAAGACTCGCCAGACAGGAAGGCGCCTATTGCTGCAACGGGCTCGTGGGCTGATGTGGCTCGCTGTGCGTGCGCGACAGAAAGGCGCCGCGGCGTGATGACGTTGTTGAGTTGTTCGCGTCAGGAGGGCTCGCGTGCTAGCCTTGACACAGATGGCCTTCTTCAGAGGCATGGACGTTCGGTGTGGACTCGCAGGCATAACAGCACCCCCGCCAGCAGACAATGCGCCGGAAAGACGAGCTGCTTCCACGTGGCTCGGATGTCAGGCGCGCTCGTTCGCCAGGTCCCTCCAGGTTCGCCTCCAGGGCCATGGGGAGAAGGCAGCTCCAGACTCTGTTCCGGGAACACATCCCATTCTCGAGGACAGATCCCAGCTCCACTGGCTTGTCGCCACAACTTGTCGGCCAGCTTTGCCCGTCTCTTCTGACGATCTTTGGTCTCAGCACTTGTCGATGGTTCTGCAACTTGTCAAGAACGGTTCGACAACAGACAACACACGGCACAAGCAAGTGCCCTCGGTCACCCTACAGAACACCAGACAAAGTATATTACATCATATACCTAGCTACGTGTCTATCGGTATTTCGTTCCCTATACATCAAGAGGCACATGTGGGACACGAGACTCTTAAAATGAGAACTCAGATTTTTACACGTACAACAACGTAACGAAATAGAATAGAACATAAAGTTGGCTCCTTGAGCTCATTTTGGACGAGAGCGCTCTGCTAAGGCCTGATGCGGACAAAATTTTGCCCCGAATCGCCAGCGAGAAACCGAAAGGTGTAGAAGGTACTAACTAAACGTACGTCTCAATGCGTCTGCATTAGCGCTTAGCTTTCCTTTTTTGTAGCGAACGTCAAAGTTGTGCTGTTGGAGTATCATGCTCCACCTTAGTAACCGGCCACTTTTAGGCGACATGTTATTAACCAGGTTAGAGGACAGTGGTCCGTTTCGACCACAAACCTCGAACCAGAGACACAACAAGCTAGATTTTGAACGGCCCACACGAGGCAAGCGCATTCTTTTTCAGCGGTACTGTATGCCTCTTCCCTGCCGCTGAGTTTTCGACCTAAATACAAAACTGGCCTTTCGTTACCAGCACTGTCTTCCTGGCACAATATAGCTCCCATGCCGCGATCACTCGCGTCGCATTGAATCACAAATCTTTTAGAGAAATTGGGTGCCATGAGAACGGGCTTTTTGCTTAGGACCTGTTTTATCTGGCAAAACGCATTCTCCTTTTCTGAGTCCATAATACTTTAACCGGTTAGGATTTTCAAAGTGTGTCAGTTGGAGGGCTGGCAATCCTAGAGTAGTTTTGCACGTAATGCTGATAGTATCCAGCCAGGCCCAAGAATGCCCTTATCTCAGATTTTGTGGTTGGTCATGGATAGTTCACTTCGGCGGCCACGTTAATTTCTGAAGGTCTACGCCGGCCACGCCCTACAACGTGTTCCAGGTAAGACACATCACCGCACCCTAGGTGACATTTAGTAGGTTTCACGGCAAGGCCAGCCTCTTTCAACCTGTTCAGCACGACGCGTAAACGCTCGACATGTTCTTCCCAGTTGTTTGAGAAGATGGCGACGTCGTCAAGATACGGCAGAGCGAACTCAGAGAGGCGTTTAAGAATGCGGTCCATTAAGCCTGAAAAACAAAAAGGCGCATTTTTCAATCCAAAGCTCAGCTTATGTGGACGATACGTTCCAAATAGAGAAAGAAATGCGGCATAGCGGCTAGCACGCTCCGTAAGGGGGACTTGCCAATACCCTCGCACGAGGTCTAACGTAGAAATATAGCTGGACTGTGACACAGATTCTACCCTCTCCTCTAGGTTTGGTATCGGGTAAGTTTGGTCTCAAGTTATGGCGTTAAGAAGCCGATAATCGATGCATGGCCTGAGATCTTTTTCCGGCACTTGAACCAATATTAGAGGGTATGTATTGTCACTCTCGCCCGTTACTTTGACTCCCAACTCTAGTATTTTAGCGATCTCCTCTTTCATGATCTGCTTTTGCCCAGGGGAACAGCGATACGGCTTGCTATAGATTGACGCCTCCAAAGTTAGCTCGATATCGTGTTCGATCACCGTCGTGTTTCCGGGACGGTCCGAAAACACGTCTTCAAACTCGGAAACAATTCTTCTCAGGCCCTCTTTCTGGACTTCACTTAAACTAGGCTCTAGGTTCAACTGCTCCAAGATTACCTCCGATCCCCTTTCGATTACATCACTAGAGCTCAAAATTTCTGCTCCCTTTTCCTCTGAAGCATTCAACAGCAGATTTACGACCACTTGACGTTGAACGTATGGTTTCATCAAGTTACTGTGGTAAATTTTGTTCAGCCTCCTTCCTAATTTCACTTCATAATTGGTATCGGAAAGCTTCGATATTACTTTGGCGGGCCCTTCCCAATGAACCTCAAGCTTGTTCTTTTTGGACGGCCGCAGCAGCATTACCTGACTTCCTACTTCAATAGCGCGCTTCTTTGCCGAATTGTCGTAGTACTCCTTCGACAACACTTGTGCAGCTTTCATGTGGCTTTCCACAAGATCTTTCGTTTTCCCAAGCCTCTGAAGGAGGCCTAGAACATACGCAACTACATTAGGGTCCTCATCTAATCCCTCCAGGACTCGCGTAGCATTCGCAATGATGTTCTCAAACTCCTGCCATACACAAGCTCTGCAGGGCTAAAACCAGTGCTCTCATGAGGAGCTTTTCTCAAAGCGAACATAGCGGGAGAAATACACGCTTCCCAGTCGAATTTGTGCTCGTAGCAAAGAGCTCTCAGTATCCGTTTCAGAACGGAATGCATACGCTCTACTGGATTAGATTGCGGGTGATGGATCGAGCTGTGCACTACTTTAATTCCACATTTATCCATAAAGGCAGAGGTAAGGCAGCTGGTGAAGACACTACCATTATCACATTGAATTTCAGAAGGAAATCCGACGCGTGCAAATATGGATAGCAGTGCATCCATGACATGAGGGGAAATGAGCTCCTTAAGTGGTATCGCTTCCGGAAATTTTGTGGCTACACAGAGAGCCGTCAGGATGTACCGACAACCTTGCCTTGACTCTGGCAATGGCCCGACGATATCAATTACCAGGCGCCGAAAAGGTTCTGTGATAATTGGCACAAGCTTCATGGGTGCCTTCCAATTGTCCGTGGATTTCCCCGCTCTCTGACAAGTGTCGCATGAGCGTACAAAGTCTTCGATATGCTTCCAGCATTTCGGCCAAAAAAACTCAAGGGAAACTCTAGCCTTGGTCTTTTTATGCCGAGATGCCCTGCCATGCGTTTTCAAGCGTCAGTTCCAATAGTTGGCGACGATACTTTTGTGGCACCAAGGGCTGCTCATACTTGCGACCTTGCGCATTTGTGTAGCTCCGATACAGGAGCCTTGCTTTCTAAAAAAAAAAACATTCTTTTTCTTTTTACCAAGTTTACGCTTTCCATTAGCGCTCTAATCGAGAGGTCCTCACGTTGCTCTCGAATGAGCGTTTCTCGATCAACCCTCGACAGCTTACTCCAACTTTGCGCTACAGGCGAGAGCGTGGCACCCCTTTCGCTCTGACTCAATGGCGCCATGTCATCTCCCCCTGCTACGGAAACCGCACCAGTCGCTTCGGCGACGGGCGACTCGAGTGACTGCTCACATGACTCACACGAAGAATTTCCTCTCTGAGGTTGCGTCGACTCGCCGCCAAGGTCGCTTGATTGTTCACCACATTGAACAAGATCAAGCTCTTGCGAAAGCTTCCGCGCTTGCGATCGCGTGAGGGTCATGTACGCTATGTTGGGGAAGAACGATTTACCCTGCTCTTTGAGAAGCTGCTCTGAAATGTTAGAGAAAAAATAAGGAAAACGATCGGGAAGCGTGGCAGACACAGCCGCTTCGGTGCGAAGCTTACCGAACGGGCCTTCAATGACAACCGTAGTGATTGGTAAGCAAGCACTCTGCTCCTCGGCGACTTGCCTTATCCACGCGCGTTCTCCTGTAAAGTCATCCGGAGACACCAATGAAGGATGGACAACGTCCATGGTTGCCGCTGAGTCTCGAAGTGCTCGACACGTTTTCCCATTCACACTAATTTCTTACACTAATTTCTTGGAGATACGGCTCTAACAACCGCTTGTTCTTTTCCGATTCTCGGATTGTTGCAAAAGCAAACTTTTGCTTACAGTTTATCGTGATGTGCCCTTTCTTTTTGCAGTTGTAGCAGATCAGTGGCTCCCGTGATTCAAACGCCCATGTGGTATCAGTGCGTTGTTTACGAACCTCACTCAATTTCTGCGCTTCCGTTTGCCCTTCCCCTACAGTGTCCTTCGTAAGAGACTGGTTTTTCTTGAAATTACGGTGCGGAGCGGGTTTCTGTTGATTAGGTTTCTTTGAAAAGCCCTCTTTCCTTTCATCCTTTTCAACGCGCACTGCTTTGCTATGCAACTTTCGGTGAGTATAATACTCCTCAGCTAACTCTGCTGCCTTGTTTAGCTGTACTCTACCGAGTTTGTCCTGCAGCCAAAGCTTGACATCCTCCTCGATGCAGCGGTAGAATTGTTTCAATGCAATGCATTCTACCACTTTATCACGATCGCCATAAACACCTTCGCCCTTGAGCCATTCAATTATATCGGCTTTAAGACGAAACGCGAAGTCAACGTGTGACTCATTCTCCTTTTTAGCATACCGGAACCTTTGCCTGAAAGCCTCGGGTGACAACTTATAACGTCTCAAGAGCACTTCCTTAACCTCGTCATATCTTTCAAACGCTTCTCTCGACAAGCAAGTTACCGCGTCGGACACTTCGCCGGGAGGAAGAGCTAACAGGTTCTGCGCCCAAAGAGACCGCTCCAAAGCATTTCGCTCACAGACGTGTTCAAGCTTGACGAGATACTTCGCCATGTCCTCGCTCACTACGAACGGTGGCAGTTGGTCCCGAATTCTATAACCGCTGACCTGAACTGTCGGAGAAGCTACACTAGTCGCCTGCGCACACTGTACACTGCAAATCATTTCACACCCTTAAGGGTGGATTTTTGAATAAATCACCCATCTTACACCTATTATTTCTGCCAAACTTATCCGCATGGGTGTAAGTTCTGCAATTCCACCTTTTGTACGCCCATTTCTCATTTTTAGGTGTATTATAGGTATATGTTAGCAAATTACACCCAAGGGTGTTTCCTTGAACGTTACACCTATCATATATGTATATAGTTTAGAGCATCAATACAAATCACATCTCAACGGATGCAATCAAACCGCATGCCAAAAGTCTGGTGAAAAGATCGATGTTGCGGCATTCGTTTTCATTTCCCATAATTTATTCGCCAAAATATATCGTGCTATGTAATATATTTATTAAACCACCCCTATTTATTATATTCAGAAGATTCCTCACATGTTCAATGACTTAATTCATGGGCTAACTTTTTGGGATTCCTACTAAAAATATTTTGCTGCCGCTTATGTACATTCTTCCCTAACTCTCACAGAGACATCAGTAAAAGAGATTATGTTGCACTTAAACATAGCATGAAACGATTACACACGGTTTTCGACAGGCTATCGTGCGCGCTTTCTCATTTGAAATCACACTAAGTTTTTTGTACCAGAGGTCCTGATTTATTAAAGACGATAGTCTTTTTTGGGGACCTTCAACGCAAAAATTTTGGTCTGCCTGCCTGCCTGTCTGTCTGTCTGTCTGTACATTTGTCGGTTTGTCCACTCTATACGGCATCTGGTACTTGAAATGGCCGACCTCATCCGCAGCGCCCACCAGTGTTGCTCAAGATTGAGCGTTCATGCTTGTGCAATCGTCAGTTCAAATTGAATGTTTGTAGTATTCGCATTGCCACGGAACTAGGCATGTTTGCAATTAACAGGCTAAGCTTACTCTGATGCAGCTGCTGTGCACGCATGCTGCGCCGCAGGACAAGCTTGGCGCACATACGCTAAGCACGGGTGAACTCTTCCAATGGGTCGCACCACTCTGTGGGCACTTAGTGCTCTTTTTATATTTACTTGAAATGCACGCTTGCGCGTCGTATAATATACACGTGAACGATCGTAGACAACACTAGCGCAATGTACCCGTGCCACAAAGATGGAGAGTAGTTGACTAATTGCAGCATTGTAATTGACAGTTGTTACTGTCACGTTACAATGCACTGATAATCGCACATTGGTATGCTCACACAAAATTTAAGACTTGAAATAAAAGCAAGCGTCCTTCATACTTTGTCGGTAAAAAAAGCAAAGCCCCCGGTTCTTGCTGATTGGCAGAGTGTTATTTAAAAGAAGCTAATAGCACAGCAGGGGTGTTGCTAGGATTTATGCGTGCAAGGGAACAGAAAGAGGAAAAAAGGGGGCCTGGCGCAATTTGTATGTAAATTTTTGCCTGTAGTTGCATACGTGCGGATCCGAATCGCAAGCTTTCTTTTTTTTTTTTGCGAAATGGGCCAAATCCTGACCCGAAAGTAGCTCAAATGACACTCAATTGGCTCATACATACGTTCACGTTTCCTCTAAAACAGTAATATTAAAACATTATTTATAAATATTACTGTTCTAGAAGAACGTTGATAGTATGTATATGTCAAGGCAGCGTTAGTTGAGCTTGTTTCGGTTCTAGATTTGCCCCATTTTGTATCTCCTCAAACGAACATAAAAAGAGTGGGAGATGTGTCAAATATGGAACAACCTCCTTGCCACCCTTCCCTAACTTTTTATTTATATCTATGTTCCGCAAGTAACAAATTTTGACTCCGAAATGTCGAAACAACGCCGCAATAACGCCTCACCCGGGAAAAAAAATGTACATTACGAAGGCTACGCATTTGCCACCTGCACACGTCAGTGGCAAAAAAAAAGACTTTGAAGCTCTGCTAGCAAATAAATATGTTGTCAAGCATGAAATATTACACTATATCTTGGAGGCTTGACATAGCTTGGAAATTATATCATAAAACGGTACTGCTATGTGTTTCGGTTTCGGTTTCGGTTTTGAGGTCTCGGGGCAACTGCGCATCGCCATCGTCAACAGGCAGACTTTGAATTGGGTGGTAACATGTCGTGTGCGTGTTTGCTGCAGGCTGACGGTGGTTTATTATTTTACTATTCACTTGCTTTGTCAGGGACGCGTACTTATACGGCTTGCACAGTTTAACTTGTGCTTACAGTAGATACAGTACGTGTCACTGCAATCTGTGGCGTGTCGGCTAGTACAGAACAACTTCGGTGCGGCGGAGTGTGTGTCCTCTGTCAACGGCTTTCGTTGAAGCTTGTGCCCGCCGCAAGCAGTGTTTCCGATCAAGCAATCAACGGACTGTACGCTGGGAGCTACATGGAGAACGCTTTTGGATTTCGTGCTATTGCTGAAAAGGTAAGCTTTCGTGTATGCGAACAACGAAGTGCAGAAGTGCGTGCCTGCCTGCCAACTCCCGATTTGCCCGCGATACTCGTAATTGCAGGAAGCGACCGTCTCATGGCGTCGGTAGCTTCGTGACCTTCGCTCGCTGTGTGCTTATCAGCTGCGATGTCTCAACAGTCGCAGTGTTCGTGAACCTCGCTTTGGGGCATGGTTAAAGAAAACGGGGGGATGTGCCCCGCGCAGATAAACCTTACGGCATTCGGCAGCGGGTGAGAAAACAAGGGGGGGGGGGGGCTGAGCGAGCCGAGGTGGGCGAAAGAAATAACATAATAATAATAACGAAGCAGATCAACGGTAAAAGAGGCGCCAGTTGTCAGTTAGCGGGACTGCAGTGGACAAATGGGGCGCGTTTATTACGCGGGAGAAAA
>NW_023608880.1:0-20000 GCF_013339725.1 Rhipicephalus microplus | reverse complement strand
TGTTTTTGGCTGTGCTGAGCCGACCGCTCTTCGGACTTTTGTGAGGACGCCTTAAAAACGTCTCCTGTCTCTTTAACGTGACATTTTAATGGTGGAGGTGCTGGGTAACCTCACCTATGCAACAGACTCCTTCTAGCAGCCGGAACGTGACCCAAAACCCAGAGCTTACGCCGGTACACCGTTTCAGTCGGAGGATTCGAGGACTGTCCCCCGAGTTTGTGCCTCACAGTACAAGTACGTCGACTGGTATGGAGAATACTGTTGCTGTCACCGCTTCCCCTACCGCTGGAGCCGCCGCTGCTCCAACCGCTGCACCCGCAGCTGCACCCACTCATTACACGCTACAAAAACCACGTGTTCCGAGTCCCTTTCGTGGTGGCCTCTATGAAGATGTGGAAGATTGGCTGGCTGAGTACGAGTACGTAGCGGATTTCAACGGGTGGGACGAAGTAGCGAAGCTCAAGAATGTGTACTTTAGTCTTCTGGATGGTGCTCGCACATGGTTCCAGAACCGCAAGGGCCTCCTAACGTCGTGGCATGAGTTCTGTCACAGGCTCCGCGAAACGTACTCGAGTCTCGATCGTCGAGAGCGCGCTGAAAGGGCCCTCCAGTCCCGCATGCAGATGCCTAATGAAGGTGTGGCTACATACGTGGAGGATATGGTTCATCTGTTCACTCGCGCCGATCCAACCATGCCGGAAGACAAGAAGCTGCGACACTTGATGCGAGGTGTGAAAGAGCAGCTCTTCGCTGGACTCATTCGTAGTCCGCCTAGAACGGTCGCGGAGTTCCTCACTGAAGCCGTCGCCATGGAAAAGGCGCTGCAGCAGCGGAACCAGTACGATCGGCAAGTGAATGCTACCTATACCACCGGGCTAGGCTCGTTCCCGACCGACGTGGGAGCGCTTCGCGAGCTGATACGTTCGGTTGTTCGCGACGAGCTACAACAGCTGCAACAGCTGAACCAGGCGCAGCAGCAGCCTTCCACGAATTGCATCGCCACCATCATACGTGACGAAGTTCAGCATGCGCTCGGCACACCTCGCCGCGAGACACCAACGCAGGTTGCTGCACCACTTCAGGCGTTCGCAACTTCAAGTGAACCTCTAGGGGTGACCTACGCAGACGTATTGAGACGCACCGTTCCGTCGTCCACGACACCATCCCCAGTGAGTGGTTTCCAGCGCACCACTTATACCGACACGTTCGAACACAACGCACCTGCACCAGTCCCACTACCAGCCGCAACCCCGTACGCCACACTGCAGTCCGCACAGGTGGTCCCTTATTTTGCAGACACTCGACCCGTCATGCGTAAATCCGACATATGGCGCATGCCCGACCGACGACCGCTTTGCTACCACTGCGGTGAAGCGGGTCACCTCTACCGAGACTGCCAGTACCGCCGACTTGGGCTGCAGGGTTTTCCTGCCAATTCACCCCGCCCCCGGTTTGGACAGAGACCACCAGAAATTGAAGATTTTATCGCTCGGCAGAACGTCCCACTCAGGCGTCAGTCGCGCTCACCGTCACCGCGGTCGTCATCTTATTCAGGCAACGGAAATCGAAGGCCGCAAGGACGGTCTCCGAGCCCTCGCCTGGAAAACTAACGCCAGCGACCTTTCGAGGCGAGGCCGCTGATTCTCGACGTGATGAAGACCTCGCCCTCCAATCGACGCGACATCGGACCAACGGAAATTCGACTACGCCGGCGCCTGTATCCCAGCTGAGCGACTTTTCAATGGACATACCTGTGCTGCTCGACGGTCGCAATTTAACTGCCTTAATAGACACTGGTGCTGACTACTCGATTATTAGCGGACAATTGGCACGTACCTTGAAGAAAGTGATAATGCCTTGGACAGGATCGCATGTACGTACAGCTGGCGGACATGTTGTAACGCCGGTTGGTTTGTGCACGTCCAGGCTACAAATACGAGGCTGCACGTTTTTGGTCAGCTCCATCGTGCTACGTGACTGCTCCCGCGAATTAATTCTCGGCCTCGATTTTCTTCGGGAATATGGCGCCGTAATCGACCTACGGCGACGCTGCATTTCCTTTTCGACAGTCAACGCTACGTCAAGGGACTCCAACCGCCGTACAACCGCCCTCCGTGTTTCCGACGACAGTGTCACAATACCACCTCGTGCAAGTATCCTAATTCAGGTGACTTCCGAAGGAACCAGTGACGGTGAAACAGTGGCAGAGTGCAACGTCTCCCTGCTGCTGGCGCTTGGAATTTCTGTGGCACGAGGCATCATTGACATTCGGAACGGTACAGCCGAGGTCATGATTACAAATTTCACCAATGAGCATCGTCACCTTTTCCGGGGCACTGCGGTCGCCTACGCTGAAGCCTTGGAGGACGTCATTGAGTGTTTTGCCTGTGAAGACAGTAGCCGCAATGGACAAACCGTAATAGATGTTGACATGAACAGTGCACTGCCAGAAGAGAACCAGAGGGCCTTGCGAGAGCTATTGTTTGAATTCAGGGCGTGCTTTGCTCAGTCGTCTAAAGTGAGTCAGACGCCAATTACACAGCACAGGATAATCACTTACGACGACGCAAGACCTATTCACCAACAGCCATACCGCGTCTCGCCGACAGAACGCGCAGCTATCAAGCAGCAAGTGAAAGAAATGATCGACGACGGCGTTATCCAGCCTTCGAACAGTCCCTGGTCCTCACCGGTCGTTCTGGTTAAGAAGAAGGACGGTACGCTTCGCTTCTGTGTAGATTACAGAAAGCTCAACAACGTCACAAAAAAAGATGTTTATCCGCTGCCGCGTATTGATGACTCGCTTGACCGACTACGACGAGCGAAGTATTTTCTTCCCTGGATTTAAAGAGTGGCTACTGGCAAATTGAGGTTGATGAGCGCGACCGCGAAAAAACCGCCTTTGTCACGCCGGATGGCCTCTACGAATTTCGGGTGCTACCGTTCGGACTCTGCTCTGCGCCAGCTACCTTCCAACGCATGATGGACACTGTGTTGACTGACTTAAAATGGCAAAGCTGCCTTGTGTACTTGGATGATGTGGTCGTGTTTTCAACCAGCTTCTCCGAACATCTGAAGCGACTACGACAAGTACTTGAGGCGATTCGGACGGCTAACCTTACGTTAAAGCCGCAAAAATGCCATTTCGGTTACGAAGAACTAAAGTTCCTTGGACATGTCGTAAGCGCAGAAGGCGTCCGTCCTGACCCTGAGAAAACCGCCGCTGTCGCAGCCTTCCCGACTCCTGCCGATAAGAAAAGTGTGCGGCGGTTTCTTGGTCTATGCGCGTACTACCGGCGCTTTATAGGCAATTTTTCGAAAATTGCCGAACCATTAACTAGACTCACTAGAGACGATACGCCGTTCGTTTGGAGTGCTGAACAAGAATCAGCATTCACAGAGCTTCGGCTTCGCCTGGCATCACCACCTGTTCTTGGACATTTCGACGAGGAAGCCGAAACAGAAATTCATACCGACGCCAGTAACGTCGGTCTGGGCGCGGTACTCGTCCAACGGCAGGAGGGAATTGAAAAGGTTATCGCCTACGCAAGCCGAACCCTAACACGCCCGGAGTCAAACTACAGTACCACGGAGAAGGAGTGCCTTGCTGTCGTGTGGGCAATTGCTAAGTTTCGACCTTACCTTTACGGCCGTCCATTCAGAGTAGTGACGGATCATCACTCGCTGTGCTGGCTTGCGAACCTCAGAGACCCCTCCGGACGACTGGCAAGGTGGAGCCTACGTCTGCAGGAGTACGACGTCACTATCGTGTACAAGTCCGGTCGTGCACACGAAGATGCGGACACGTTGTCACGCGCGCCAGTTGAGCCTGCCGCTCAGAGCTTCGAAGAGGACTGCCCTTTCCTTGGCTCCGTAAGCGTAACAGACTTGGCTTTACGGCAGCGAGCAGATGCTCAATTGCGACCTATCATTGAACATCTAGAGGGCCGCAACGTATCACTGCCCCAGCATATAACTCGCGGATTGTCATCCTTCTGCTTACGACAGGGCGTGTTGTACAAGAAGAACGCAGCCGCCAGCAACAAAACTTACCTGTTGGTCGTCCCCGCAGAGCTGCGTGAGGAAATTCTATTTGCCTGCCACAACGAGCCTCCATCGGGCCATCTGGGCATCACCCGAACCATCGCTAGGGTACGAAAGTCTTACTACTGGCCGAAACTTGCCGCTTGCGTTAAACAGTACGTTCAAGCCTGCCGCGAATGCCAGCGCCGAAAATCCCCATCTGTTAAGCCTGCGGGATTACTTCACCCTATCGAGCCACCCAGAACACCCTTCGATCAAGTCGGCATGGACCTCCTGGGTCCGTTTCCCTTGTCATCTTCCGGCAACAAGTGGATAATCGTCGCTACAGATTATCTAACCCGCTATGCTGAAACTAAGGCGCTTCCTAAAAGCACGGCTTGTGAAGTTGCTCAGTTTTTCATCGAGAGAATTGTATTACGCCACGGTGCTCCATCCTGTGTCATCACAGACCGAGGAACAGCGTTTACAGCAAGGCTCCTTGAACAAGTTTTTCAGTTAAGTTACTCCACGCATCGCAAGACAACAGCGTATCACCCTCAGACAAATGGACTGACCGAGCGGCTTAACAAAACGATGACTGATATGCTGTCTATGTACATAGACGTACAGCACAAGACGTGGGATGAAATACTGCCTTACGTAACATTCGCGTATAATACCGCTACGCAAGAGACCACACGATTCACTCCGTTTCGTCTTCTATACGGTCGGGACGTTCAGACGATGTTGGACGCAATGCTCCCATGCGACATTGACAACATCGAGAATCTCGACGAAGATGCTGAGTGTTTCGTGCAACGAGCCGAGGAAGCACGTCAACTAGCCCGCGTAAACATCAAGAAACAACAAGGCGTCGATGCACAGCGCTACAACCGCTGCCACAGACAAGTCGATTATAAACCAGGTGACCAGGTGTTGGTTTGGACCCCTGTGCGCTGCAAAGGTCTCTCTGAGAAGCTTCTCAGTCGGTATTTTGGCCCGTACAAAGTGCTACGACAAGTGAGCGACGTCAATTACGAAGTCCTTCCGGACGGAAGCCAACCACCCCGACGCCGACAGCTACGACCCGAGATTGTGCACGTGGTGCGGTTAAAACCGTACCACACACTGTGACAATGTTTTTTTTTACGATACACGCTTCGTTTAGCATCGAGGCGATGCTCTTCAGGGAGGAGGGGCAGTGCCGCGCGCTTGATCTGCCAGCGCAAAAGAGGCAGACGAAGTGGCAGTTCCCCTCGTGCCATTGTTCTGTTTTTGGCTGTGCTGAGCCGACCGCTCTTCGGACTTTTGTGAGGACGCCTTAAAAACGTCTCCTGTCTCTTTAACGTGACAATATGAACCGGCGATAGGTGAAATGTTGTGAAAGCACACAAAACGGCATGAACAAGCCAAATACTGCGTGTTGTACCGTTACAAGTGCGAAACTGCTATTTGTGACATTCTCGGTAAAGCGCATGCAAGTATCGTGAAACCTTAAAGAACGATGTCATTTAGCGAGATACAGCGTTCTGTACTGTAATAAGTTGGTGAGAAACTGTGAGGTCAAGCAAATATCGTAATTGTGAACGAAACAGTGTAATTGAGCGTCTTTAGATACAAGTGCGAATGTTAGGTTAGGTTGACATATCAACCGTCGTAAAACCGCATTAAACAATGTCACTTAGTGAGATGTAGTGTTTTTCAACATTACAAGTCGGGAACTACGATATCTAATGTGAAAGCGCATGAAACCGTCGTAATCTTGTAGAAAACATTGTAAAGTTGCGAGTAAAACGTTTTCTAACGATAGAAGTGCGAAGGTTAGGTTAGGTTAGGTTAGTTTAAGCTAGGTAGCGTCGTGAAACCACCAAAAACGACGTCATCTAACGAGATAGTGTTGTTTTATTGCGAGTACGAAACTGCGATAGGTAAAATGTTGTGAAAGCACACAAAACGGCATGAACAAGCCAAATACTGCGTGTTGTACCGTTACAAGTGCGAAACTGCTATGTTGTGACATTCTCGGTAAAGCGCATGCAAGTATCGTGAAACCTTAAAGAACGATGTCATTTAGCGAGATACAGCGTTCTGTACTGTAATAAGTTGGTGAGAAACTGTGAGGTCAAGCAAATATCGTAATTGTGAACGAAACAGTGTAATTGAGCGTCTTTAGATACAAGTGCGAATGTTAGGTTAGGTTGACATATCAACCGTCGTAAAACCGCATTAAACAATGTCACTTAGTGAGATGTAGTGTTTTTCAACATTACAAGTCGGGAACTACGATATCTAATGTGAAAGCGCATGAAACCGTCGTAATCTTGTAGAAAACATTGTAAAGTGGCGAGTAAAACGTTTTCTAACGATAGAAGTGCGAAGGTTAGGTTAGGTTAGGTTAGTTTAAGCTAGGTAGCGTCGTGAAACTACCAAAAACGACGTCATCTAACGAGATAGTGTTGTTTTATAGCGAGTATTAAACTGCGATAGGTGAAATGTTGTGAAAGCACACAAAACGGCATGAACAAGCCAAATACTGCGTGTTCTACCGTTACAAGTGCGAAACTGCTATATTGTGATATTCTCGTTAAAGCGCATGCAAGCATCGTGAAACCTTAAAGAACAATGTCATTTAGCGAGATACAGCGTTCTGTACTGCAATAAGTTGGTGAAAAACTGTGAGGTTATGCAAATATCGTAATTGTGAACGAAACAGTGTAATAGAGCGTTTTTCAATACAAGTACGAATGTTAGGTTAGGTTAAGATATGAACCGTCGTAAAACCGCATTAAACAATGTCACTTAGTGAGATGCAGTGTTTTTCACCATTACAAGTTGGGAACTGCGATATCTAATGTGAAAGCGCTTGCAAACGTCGTTAGGTTAGGTTAGGTTAGGTTAGGTTAGGTTAGGTTACGTTAGGTTAGGTTTGGTTAGGTTAGGTTAGGTTAGGTTATGTTAGGTTAGGTTGGGTTAGGTTAGGTTAGGTTACGTTAGGTTAAGGTATGAACCGTCGTAAAACCGCAATAAACAATGTCACTTAGTGAGATGCAGTGTTTTTCACCTTTACAAGTTGGGAACTGCGATATCTAATGTGAAAGCGCTTGAAACCGTCGTAATGTTGTAGAAAGCAATGTAAAGTAGCGAGTAAAACGTTTTCTAACGATAGAAGTGCGAAGGTTATGTTAGGTTGAGTTATGTTAGTTTAAGCTAGGTAGCGTCGTGAAACCACCAAAAACGACGTCATCTAACGAGATAGTGTTGTTTTATTGCGAGTACGAAACTGCGATAGGTAAAATGTTGTGAAAGCACACAAAACGGCATGAACAAGCCAAATACTGCGTGTTGTACCGTTACAAGTGCGAAACTGCTATGTTGTGACATTCTCGGTAAAGCGCATGCAAGTATCGTGAAACCTTAAAGAACGATGTCATTTAGCGAGATACAGCGTTCTGTACTGTAATAAGTTGGTGAGAAACTGTGAGGTCAAGCAAATATCGTAATTGTGAACGAAACAGTGTAATTGAGCGTCTTTAGATACAAGTGCGAATGTTAGGTTAGGTTGACATATCAACCGTCGTAAAACCGCATTAAACAATGTCACTTAGTGAGATGTAGTGTTTTTCAACATTACAAGTCGGGAACTACGATATCTAATGTGAAAGCGCATGAAACCGTCGTAATCTTGTAGAAAACATTGTAAAGTTGCGAGTAAAACGTTTTCTAACGATAGAAGTGCGAAGGTTAGGTTAGGTTAGGTTAGTTTAAGCTAGGTAGCGTCGTGAAACTACCAAAAACGACGTCATCTAACGAGATAGTGTTGTTTTATAGCGAGTATTAAACTGCGATAGGTGAAATGTTGTGAAAGCACACAAAACGGCATGAACAAGCCAAATACTGCGTGTTCTACCGTTACAAGTGCGAAACTGCTATATTGTGATATTCTCGTTAAAGCGCATGCAAGCATCGTGAAACCTTAAAGAACAATGTCATTTAGCGAGATACAGCGTTCTGTACTGCAATAAGTTGGTGAAAAACTGTGAGGTTATGCAAATATCGTAATTGTGAACAAAACAGTGTAATAGAGCGTTTTTAGATACAAGTGCGAATGTTAGGTTAGGTTAAGATATGAACCGTCGTAAAACCGCATTAAACAATGTCAATTAGTGAGATGCAGTGTTTTTCACCATTAAAAGTGGGGAACTGCGATATCTAATGTGAAAGCGCTTGCAACCGTCGTTAGGTTAGGTTAGGTTAGGTTAGGTTAGGTTAGGTTAGGTTAGGTTAGGTTAGGTTAGGTTAGGTTAGGTTGGGTTAGGTTAGGTTAGGTTAGGTTGGTTAGGTTAGGTTAGGTTAGGTTAGGTTAGGTTAGGTTACGTTAGGTTAGGTTAGGTTAGGTTAGGTACGTTAGGTTAGGTTAAGGTAAGATAATTGGTTAGGTTAGGTAAGGTTAGGTTAGGTTAGGGTTAGGTTGGGTTGGGTGTTGTTGGGTTGGGTTGGGTTGGGTTAGGTTGGGTTAGGTTAGGCTTAGGTTACGTAGGTTAGGTTAGGTTTACGTCTAGGTTATGTTAGGTTAGGTTAGGTTACGTTAGGTTAGGTTAGGTCAGGTAAGGTTAGGTTACGTTAGAATAGGGTTAGGTTACGTTAGGTTAGGTTAAGTTAGGTTAGGTTAGGTTGGTTAGGTTAGGTTAGGTTAGCTTAGGTTTAGGTTAGGTTGGGTTGGGTTGGGTTAGGTTGGGTTAGGTTAGGTTAGGTTAGGTTAGGTTGGGTTAGGTTAGTTTAGGTTAGGTTAGGTTAGGTTAGGTGTTGGGTTGGGTTAGGTTAGGTAGGTTAGGTAAGGTTAGGTTAGGTTAGTTAGGTTAGGTTAAGGTATGAACCGTAGTAAAACCGCATTAAACAATGTCACTTAGTGAGATGCAGTGTTTTTCACCTTTACAAGTTGGGAACTGCGATATCTAATGTGAAAGCGCTTGAAACCGTCGTAATGTTGTAGAAAGCAATGTAAAGTAGCGAGTAAAACGTTTTCTAACGATAGAAGTGCGAAGGTTATGTTAGGTTGAGTTATGTTAGTTTAAGCTAGGTAGCGTCGTGAAACCACCAAAAACGACGTCATCTAACGAGATAGTGTTGTTTTATTGCGAGTACGAAACTGCGATAGGTAAATGTTGTGAAAGCACACAAAACGGCATGAACAAGCCAAATACTGCGTGTTGTACCGTTACAAGTGCGAAACTGCTATGTTGTGACATTCTCGGTAAAGCGCATGCAAGTATCGTGAAACCTTAAAGAACGATGTCATTTAGCGAGATACAGCGTTCTGTACTGTAATAAGTTGGTGAGAAACTGTGAGGTCAAGCAAATATCGTAATTGTGAACGAAACAGTGTAATTGAGCGTCTTTAGATACAAGTGCGAATGTTAGGTTAGGTTGACATATCAACCGTCGTAAAACCGCATTAAACAATGTCACTTAGTGAGATGTAGTGTTTTTCAACATTACAAGTCGGGAACTACGATATCTAATGTGAAAGCGCATGAAACCGTCGTAATCTTGTAGAAAACATTGTAAAGTGGCGAGTAAAACGTTTTCTAACGATAGAAGTGCGAAGGTTAGGTTAGGTTAGGTTAGTTTAAGCTAGGTAGCGTCGTGAAACTACCAAAAACGACGTCATCTAACGAGATAGTGTTGTTTTATAGCGAGTATTAAACTGCGATAGGTGAAATGTTGTGAAAGCACACAAAACGGCATGAACAAGCCAAATACTGCGTGTTCTACCGTTACAAGTGCGAAACTGCTATATTGTGATATTCTCGTTAAAGCGCATGCAAGCATCGTGAAACCTTAAAGAACAATGTCATTTAGCGAGATACAGCGTTCTGTACTGCAATAAGTTGGTGAAAAACTGTGAGGTTATGCAAATATCGTAATTGTGAACAAACAGTGTAATAGAGCGTTTTTAGATACAAGTGCGAATGTTAGGTTAGGTTAAGATATGAACCGTCGTAAACCGCATAAACAATGTCAATTACTGAGATGCAGTGTTTTTCACCATTAAAAGTGGGGAACTGCGATATTTAATGTGAAAGCGCTTGCAACCGTCGTTAGGTTAGTTAGGTTAGGTTAGGTTAGGTTAGGTTTGGTTAGGTTAGGTTAGGTTAGGTTAGGTTAGATTAGGTTAGGTTGGGTTGAGTTGGGTTAGGTTAGGTCGGTTAGGTTAGGTTAGGTTAGGTAGGTTCGGTTAGGTTACGTTAGGTTACGTTAGGTTAGGTTAGGTTACGTTAGGTTAGGTTAGGTTAGGTAAGGATAATTTGGTTAGGTTAGGTAAGGTTAGGTTAGGTTAGGTTAGGTTGGGGTGGGTGTTGTTGGTTGGGTTGGGTTGGGTTAGGTTGGGTTTAGGTTAGGTTACGTTAGGTTAGGTTATGTTAGGTTAGGTTACGTTAGGTTAGGTTAGGTCAGGTAAGGTTAGGTTACGTTAGAATAGGTTAGGTTAGGTTACGTTAGGTTAGGTTAAGTTAGGTTAGGTTAGGTTTGGTTAGGTTAGGTTAGGTTAGCTTAGGTTAGGTTAGGTTGGGTTGGGTTGGGTTAGGTTGGGTTAGGTTAGGTTAGGTTAGGTTAGGTTGGGTTAGGTTAGTTTAGGTTAGGTTAGGTTAGGTTAGGTTGGGTTGGGTTGGGTTAGGTTAGGTTAGGTTAGGTTAGGTAAGGTTAGGTTAGGTTAGGTTAGGTTAGGTTAAGGTATGAACCGTCGTAAAACCGCATTAAACAATGTCACTTAGTGAGATGCAGTGTTTTTCACCTTTACAAGTTGGGAACTGTGATATCTAATGTGAAAGCGCTTGAAACCGTCGTAATGTTGTAGAAAGCAATGTAAAGTAGCGAGTAAAACGTTTTCTAACGATAGAAGTGCGAAGGTCATGTTAGGTTGAGTTATGTTAGTTTAAGCTAGGTAGCGTCGTGAAACTACCAAAAACAACGTCATCTAACGAGATAGTGTTGTTTTATTGCGAGTACGAAACTGCGATAGGTGAAATGTTGTGAAAGCACACAAAACGGCATGAACAAGCCAAATACTGCGTGTTGTACCGTTACAAGTGCGAAACTGCTATGTTGTGATATTCTCGTTAAAGCGCATGCAAGCATCGTGAAACCTTAAAGAACGATGTCATTTAGCGAGATACAGCGTTCTGTACTGCAATAAGTTGGTGAAAAACTGTGAGGTTATGCAAATATCCTAATTGTGAACGAAACAGTGTAATAGAGCGTTTTTTAATACAAGTGCGAATGTTAGGTTAGGTTAAGATATGAACCGTCGTAAAACCGCATTAAACAATGTCACTTAGTGAGATGCAGTGTTTTTCACCATTACAAGTCGGGAACTGCGATATCTAATGTGAAAGCGCTTGCAAACGTCGTTAGGTTAGGTTAGGTTAGGTTAGGTTAGGTTAGGTTAGGTTAGGTTAGGTTAGGTTAGGTTAGGTTAGGTTAGGTTAGGTTAGGTTAGGGTATGTTAGGTAAGGTTTGGTTAGGTTAGGTTAGGTTAGGTTGGTTTAGGTAAGGTTAGGTTAGGTTAAGATATGAACCGCGCTAAAACCGCATTAAACAATGTCACTTAGTGAGATGCTGTGTTTTTCACCATTACAAGTCGGGAACTGCGATATCTAATGTGAAAGCGCATGAAACCGTCGTAATCTTGTAGAAAACATTGTAAAGTAGCGAATAAAACGTTTTCTAACGATAGAAGTGCGAAGGTTCGGTTAGTTTGAGCTAGGTAGCGTCGTGAAACCACCAAAACGATGTCATCTAACGAGATAGTGTTGTTTTATTGCGAGTACGAAACTGCGATAGGTGAAATATTGGGAAAGCACACAAAATGGCATGAACTAGCCAGATACTGCGTCTTGTGCCGTTACAAGTGCGAAACTGCTATATTGTGATATTCTCGTTAAAGCGCATGCAAGCATCGTGAAACCTTAAAGAACGATGTCATTTAGCGAGATACAGCGTTCTGTACTGCAATAAGTTGGTGAAAAACTGTGAGGTTATGCAAATATCGTAATTGTGAACGAAACAGTGTAATAGAGCGTTTTTCAATACAAGTGCGAATGTTAGGTTAGGTTAAGATATGAACCGTCGTAAAACCGCATTAAACAATGTCACTTAGTGAGATGCAGTGTTTTTCACCATTAC
Source organism: Rhipicephalus microplus (assembly GCF_013339725.1). NCBI lineage: Eukaryota > Metazoa > Arthropoda > Arachnida > Ixodida > Ixodidae > Rhipicephalus > Rhipicephalus microplus. Next base: position 7,796 of record NW_023608880.1, on the reverse strand, counting down.
AAGTCGGGAACTGCGATATCTAATGTGAAAGCGCTTGCAAACGTCGTTCGGTTAGGTTAGGTTAGGTGAGGTTAGGTTACGTTAGGTTAGGTTTGGTTAGGTTAGGTTAGGTTAGGTTATGTTAGGTTAGGTTGGGTTAGGTTAGGTTAGGTTACGTTAGGTTAAGGTATGAACCGTCGTAAAACCGCAATAAACAATGTCACTTAGTGAGATGCAGTGTTTTTCACCTTGTTATGGCGTTTATTAGCAGGCACACAGCGAGTATAGACAATGGCGACAGTAACGGCCAAGCACGGACTCCAAGCGCGAGCGGCGTCCTTTTTCGGGTAGACCCACTAGAGAACACTTGAGAGTTTTACCCACTTCAGTGTTCGGCGGCTTCTCTACAATCACCCCGGGGTCGAAAAGGGAGCCGCCTGGCGACCTAGCAGCTTGTCACTACGATTGGGTCATAGTAAGCCTTCAGGCGCTCCACGTTGACTATGTCGCGCCCACGGCGGCGCATGTCCGAAGATTGTTCAATTGGCTCGATAAGATAGTTGACCGGAGATGTGCGCTCGATCACACGGAAGGGACCTTCATATTTCGGAAGTAGTTTGGAAGAAAGGCCAGCTACAGAGGTCGGGATTGAGAGCCATACAAGGGAACCAGGAAGGAACGTAGGTTCAGAAGCGGCGGAGCCATCTCGAATACTCTTCTGCCGCTCTTGCTCATGCGTCGTAAATGTCTTGGCCAGCTCGCGACACTCTTCAGCAAGCCTGGCTGTCTCGGAAATAGGTGCACACTCAGATGGATCCGGCGTGTACGGGAGTATAGTGTCGATGGTGTGTGACGGGTGCCTTCCGTACAGCAAGAAGAAAGGTGAAAAACCGGTCGTGCTCTGAGGGGCGGTGTTGTAGGCATAGGTGACGAAGGGCAGTATAGTATCCCAATTCGTATGGTTGGCGGCGACGTACATCGAAAGCATGTCGCCGAGGGTGCGGTTAAAGCGTTCGGTCAGGCCATTCGTCTGCGGGTGGTAAGCAGTTGTTTTGCGGTGGACAGAATGGCACTCCATGAGAATGGCTTCGACGACTTCTGACAAGAAGACACGGCCTCGATCGCTGAGAAGCTCCTGAGGTGGACCATGGCGCAGTATAAATCGTTGCAGTAGGAAGGACGCAACATCACGCGCTGTAGCCGCAGGGATAGCGGCGGTTTCGGCGTATCGCGTTAAATGATCTACGGCGACGATGGCCCAGCGGTTACCAGCCGACGTCAGAGGAAGCGGCCCATACAAATCGATACCTATGCGCCCAAACGGACGCTCAGGGCAAGGTAACGGTTGAAGACTGGCTGGCGACATGTGTGCTGACGGTTTGCGGCGTTGGCAAGCGAGGCAGGAGCGAACGAACTGCTGCACGTAGCGGTACATCCCGCGCCAGAAGTAGCGTTGTCGAATGCGACGGTAGGTTTTGAATACCCCAGAGTGCGCGCATTGCGGATCAGAGTGGAAGGATTCACAGATCTCTGACCGCAGACTGCGGGGTATCACGAGTAACCACTGCCGGCCATCGGCGTCGTAATTGCGTCGGTGTAGAAGGCCGTCACGGATGGCGAAATGGCGAGCTTGACGACGCAAGGCACGCGTGGATGGCGTTGCGGAAGGATCAGCGAGCAAGTCGATGAGCGGGCCGATCGAATTATCCTTTCGCTGTTCGGTAGCGATGATGTCAACATCAATGGCAGAAACTGCAGTCGAGGATACTGAGCAGAGCACATCACCTTCAGGCAGAGGGGAGCGCGAGAGGGCGTCGGCGTCAGCATGCTGGCGTCCGTTGCGGTAAAGCACGCGGATGTCGTAGTCTTGTAAGCGAAGAGCCCAACGGGCGAGACGGCCTGAGGGATCCTTCAATGATGAAAGCCAGCATAGTGCATGATGGTCGGTGACGACATCGAATGGGCGACCATACAAATAAGGTCGAAACTTTGTAAGGGCCCAGACGATCGCCAGGCACTCTTTCTCCGTGACGGTGTAGTTTGTCTCGGCTCTCGTGAGCGTACGGCTTGCATATGCTACGACATATTCAGGGAATCCGGGTTTGCGCTGCGCCAGGACAGCGCCGAGGCCTACACCACTGGCGTCTGTGTGCACCTCCGTCGGGGCCGTAGGGTCGTAGTGGCGTAGAATGGGAGGAGACGTCAGCAAATGGCGGAGCTTCGCGAACGCGTCGTCGCACTCAGACGACCACGAATTGAGGGGCCCGTTACTTCCAAGGAGCTTCGTCAGCGGTGATATAATCGTAGCAAAGTTTCGTATGAAGCGTCGGAAGTATGAGCACAGGCCAACGAAACTACGCAGTTCTTTGACGGACGCAGGTTTGGGGAATTCAGCCACGGCCCGAAGCTTGGCTGGGTCAGGAAGAATGCCATCCTTAGACACGACGTACCCTAGGATGGTCAGTTGCCGTGCTGCAAAGCGGCACTTCTGCAGATTTAGTTGCAAGCCGGCATTCCTCACACGTGCGAAAACTTCTTTCAGACGTTGGAGATGCGTGGAGAAATCTGGGGCGAACACAACAACGTCATCGAGGTAACACAAGCACGTGTGCCATTTCAAGTTGCGCAGCACGGTGTCCATCATGCGCTCAAAGGTCGCAGGAGCATTACATAGACCAAACGGCATGACGTTGAATTCGTACAAGCCGTCGGGTGTGATGAACGCAGTCTTCGGTCGAGCGTCATCAGCCATGGGTACTTGCCAGTACCCCGAGCGCAGATCGAGAGAAGAAAAAAATTCGGCTCCGTGAAGGCTGTCAATTGCGTCATCGATGCGCGGCAGTGGGTAAACATCCTTGCGCGTGATCTTATTGAGCCGTCTGTAGTCCACACAGAACCGCACAGAACCATCTTTCTTCGCGACAAGAACAACAGGAGACGCCCAGGGACTGTCCGAGGGCCGAATAACGTCGCGTCTGAGCATATCATCAACCTGCTCGTTAATTTCCCGACGTTCAGCAGGCGACACGCGGTAGGGACGTTGCCGTAATGGTGGATGGGCACCAGTGTCGATACGATGTGTAACAGCGGACGCGCGACCGAGAGAACTTCGCCCGACATCGAAAGAAGAATGATATTCTCGCAGCAGGTCCAGAAGCTGGGAACGCTGTACCGACGTAAGATTGTTATCAATGTAGGGGCCGAATACATCAGGAGATGATGAATCATAAGTGGAAACAGCGCTGACAGTACACGAACTGGGACAACGCGAGTCATCAGGTACGTCCAGGACTTGTGCGTTATCCACTGGTTCCACTCTGCCGAGACATTCCCCTCGAACCAAGGTAACAGTGTACGGGGATGGGTTGGTCACAAAAATAGCGGCGTTGCTCTGGGTGATTTGCACGGTCGCGAAAGGTACTAGCAACCCTTTCCGTCGGCAAGCACGGTCGGATGGCGAAACGAGCGCAATTGTGTCGGAGAGTCCAGCGCAGTAGACATGTACACCCATCGCTGAGCTTGGAGGCACTAAGGTGTCGTCTTTCACGAGAATCTTACTCAATTTTGAGGGTACTGTCTTCCGGCGTCAAATGCGAGAAGGGTGAGAGTTCAATTTCGGCATTGGCACAATGGATGACGGCGTCGTTGCGGGAAAGAAAATCCCACCCCAGGATGACGTCATGAGAGCATGCAGGAATGATGATGAATTGGCCGACATACAGAACGTCCTGAACGACAACGCGAGCTGTGCACTCTGCTGAAGGATGGATACGATGTGAACCGGCAGTACGAAGGGACAACCCAGAAATCGGCGTCGTCACTTTTCGAAGCAAGCGGCAAAAGTTTTCGTCCATAACGGATACTGCAGCTCCAGTGTCAATAAGAGCAGACGCATGAACACCGTCCACAAGCACGTCGATGACATTAGATGGGCGGCTCTGAGGGCTTTCACATCGCAATAGCCTCGCAGTCCTTGCCTCGGGGACTGCGACGACTAGTTTTCCCGCTCATGAGTAGCTGAACTTGGCCTCATGGGGGACAGGGAACGACGTCGTGGAGACGGCGACCTTCGAGGAGATGGACCTGGGCGAGACGGCGGTGGCATAGACGGTGGTTCGTCGTGATAGGGACGGCTGAGGTGGCCAGCACTAGGCGAAGAAATTCGAGCCGGCTGTACACGATGGCAATAACGGGCTACGTGACCAGCGTAACCACAGGCAAAGCAGATGGGCCGGTTGTCGGGTGTGCGCCATCGGTTCGCTGGGGTAGGTCTTGTCCATGACGCAAGAGCCGATGGACGGAACGGTGGCTGGAAAGGCTGCAGGGGGTGCTGGAGCTGAGTCTGAGAGGTCACGTCAACATACGTAGCCGGCGTAGCCGCTGCAAAGGATGCAGGTCGTGCGGCAGCTTCGGCGTAAGTCAGTGGGGCGGGCGGTTGAACGACTGGAGGCGGCCTGGCGACCACTTGGGCGTAACTTGGGGGCGCAGGGGCCAGAAGCTGCTGTGGTTGGTACGCAGGCATGACCTCCGCTATTTCCTGCTCAATTGCTCGGCGTATGGGTGGAAGAATAGCAGTGGCCGATTGTTGAGCAGCCGGTGGGTGGGTGAAGTGCAGGATAGAGAACTGCCGCGCGATTTCCTCACGTATGAAGGACTTGAGGTCTGCCAGCAGTGCCACCTGATCACAGCTCGCCTCCAAGCCTGCAAGCCCTGCATCTCGTGGTGTGGAGCGACGGGTCATCGAACGCTGCCGACGGAGCTCCTCATAGCTCTGGCACAGCGTGATGACCTCAGCTACTGTGCCTGGGTTTTTGGCAAGCAGCATCGTGAAGGCATCATCGTCAATGCCCTTCATGACGTTCCGGATCTTGTCTGATTCGGACATGCTGTCGTTAGATTTCTTGCACAGGTCCAGGACATCTTCTATGTAACTGGTGAATGACTCACCGGCCTGCTGAGCGCGTTCGCGTAAGCGCTGCTCGGCTTGCAGCTTACGAACGGCAGGGCGGCCAAAAACGTTGGTGATAGCGGTCTTGAAATTGGACCAGGTTGCGATATCGGACGCGTGGTTGTTGTACCACAAGCTCGCAACGCCTGCAAGGTAGAACACCAAGTTTGCCAACTTGCCGTCCTCGTCCCATTTGTTGGGCACGCTCACGCGCTCGTAAATAGCGAGCCAGTCCTCCACGTCAGTGCCATCGGCGCCCGTGAAGATGGGTGGATCTCGGATCCTGGGGACACCGGGACAAGGGGGTGGCATGGGAGGAGGCGTTTGCTGAGAGGCGTCGTGGGACATGGTAGACTCCAGGGTACGTGAGCGCAGTTCCCAGGGCATCAAAGGGGATCGTAGCACTCTCCACCAATTTGTTATGGCGTTTATTAGCAGGCACACAGCGAGTATAGACAATGGCGACAGTAACGGCCAAGCACGGACTCCAAGCGCGAGCGGCGTCCTTTTTCGGGTAGACCCACTAGAGAACACTTGAGAGTTTTACCCACTTCAGTGTTCGGCGGCTTCTCTACAACCTTTACAAGTTGGGAACTGCGATATCTAATGTGAAAGCGCTTGAAACCGTCGTAATGTTGTAGAAAGCAATGTAAAGTAGCGAGTAAAACGTTTTCTAACGACAGAAGTGCGAAGGTCATGTTAGGTTGAGTTATGTTAGTTTAAGCTAGGTAGCGTCGTGAAACCACCAAAAACGACGTCTTCTAACGAGATAGTGTTGTTTTATTGCGAGTACGAAACTGCGATAGGTAAAATGTTGTGAAAGCACACAAAACGGCATGAACAAGCCAAATACTGCGTGTTGTACCGTTACAAGTGCGAAACTGCTATGTTGTGACATTCTCGGTAAAGCGCATGCAAGTATCGTGAAACCTTAAAGAACGATGTCATTTAGCGAGATACAGCGTTCTGTACTGTAATAAGTTGGTGAGAAACTGTGAGGTCAAGCAAATATCGTAATTGTGAACGAAACAGTGTAATTGAGCGTCTTTAGATACAAGTGCGAATGTTAGGTTAGGTTAAGATATGAACCGTCGTAAAACCGCATTAAACAATGTCACTTAGTGAGATGCAGTGTTTTTCACCATTACAAGTTGGGAACTGCGATATCTAATGTGAAAGCGCTTGCAAACGTCGTTAGGTTAGGTTAGGTTAGGTTAGGTTAGGTTAGGTTTGGTTAGGTTAGGTTAGGTTAGGTTATGTTAGGTTAGGTTGGGTTAGGTTAGGTTAAGTTACGTTAGGTTAGGTTGGGTTAGGTTAGGTTAGGTTACGTTAGGTTAGGTTAGGTTAGGTTAGGTTAGGTTAGGTTACGTTAGGTTAGGTTAGGTTAGGTAAGGATAATTTGGTTAGGTTAGGTAAGGTTAGGTTAGGTTAGGTGTGGTTGGGTGTTGTTGGGTTGGGTTAGGTTGGTTAGGTTAGGTTACGTTAGGTTAGGTTAGGTTACGTTAGGTTAGGTTAGGTTAGGTTACGTTAGGTTATGTTAGGTTAGGTTAGGTTACGTTAGGTTAGGTTAGGTCAGGTAAGGTTAGGTTACGTTAGAATAGGTTAGGTTAGGTTACGTTAGGTTAGGTTAAGTTAGGTTAGGTTAGGTTTGGTTAGGTTAGCTTAGGTTAGCTTAGGTTAGGTTAGGTTGGGTTGGGTTGGGTTAGGTTGGGTTAGGTTAGGTTAGGTTGGGTTAGGTTAGTTTAGGTTAGGTTAGGTTAGGTTAGGTTGGGTTGGGTTAGGTTAGGTTAGGTTAGGTAAGGTTAGGTTAGGTTAGGTTAGGTTAGGTTAAGGTATGAACCGTCGTAAAACCGCATTAAACAATGTCACTTAGTGAGATGCAGTGTTTTTCACCTTTACAAGTTGGGAACTGTGATATCTAATGTGAAAGCGCTTGAAACCGTCGTAATGTTGTAGAAAGCAATGTAAAGTAGCGAGTAAAACGTTTACTAACGATAGAAGTGCGAAGGTTATGTTAGGTTGAGTTATGTTAGTTTAAGCTAGGTAGCGTCGTGAAACTACCAAAAACAACGTCATCTAACGAGATAGTGTTGTTTTATTGCGAGTACGAAACTGCGATAGGTGAAATGTTGTGAAAGCACACAAAACGGCATGAACAAGCCAAATACTGCGTGTTGTACCGTTACAAGTGCGAAACTGCTATGTTGTGATATTCTCGTTAAAGCGCATGCAAGCATCGTGAAACCTTAAAGAACGATGTCATTTAGCGAGATACAGCGTTCTGTACTGCAATAAGTTGGTGAAAAACTGTGAGGTTATGCAAATATCCTAATTGTGAACGAAACAGTGGTAATAGAGCGTTTTTAGATACAAGTGCGAATGTTAGGTTAGGTTAAGATAGAACCGTCGTAAAACCGCATTAACAATGTCACTTAGTGAGATGCAGTGGTTTTTCACCATTACAAGTCGGGAACTGCGATATCTAATGTGAAAGCGCTTGCAAACGTGTCGGTTAGGTTAGGTGAGTGCTTCGTTAGGTTCGGTTAGGTTACTGTTTAGTTAGGTTAGGTTAGGTTTGGTTAGGTTAGGTTAGGTTAGGTTAGGGTATGGTTAGGTAAGATTGGTTAGGTTAGGTAGGTTTAGGTTGGTTTCGGTAAGGGTATAGGTTAGGTTAAGATATGAACCGCGCTAAACGCGCATTTAAACCAATGTCACTTAGGAGATGCTGTGTTTTCACCATACCAAGCGGGGAACATGGCTATATCTAATGTGAAAGCACATGAACACCGTCGTAATCTTGAGAACACTTGTAAAGTAGTCGAGTGGTAAAACGTTTTCTTCTACGATAGAGTGCGAAGGTTAGGTTAGG
>NW_023608879.1:0-18323 GCF_013339725.1 Rhipicephalus microplus | reverse complement strand
CAGGTAACCACTCGGGGGTTCAGGCAGCGCTTTAAACACGTCTCGTGTATACAGCATACTCTCAACAAAATAGTCTCTCGCTGAACGTGCGTCTACACGCATATGTCGAACATCCATTCTTGTCCTCCACACACTATGCATGCAAAGCAACATTAACATGTCACTCGGCACTTCCCCTGCAGCTGCACACGGAAGAAAACGGATTCCAAAAGCGTTGATAGGTAGTTCTTTTTTTATAGTCCGTTGTAGTACGTCCCACAAGAACACAGCATCATGGCAGTCGAGAAAGATATGATTTATCGTTTCTGGTTTGCCGCAGATTAGACAGTTGACGGACCACGGTACAAAAAGCCCTTTACTTTTTAGCCATGGCAGTACAGGGAGAGTGCCGGTATGCACTTGAAAGAAGAATGTTTTGACAGAGGGTCTGACCGGCATTCTCTTAACACGTTTAAACACGTCACGCTCAGAACCTAGCCTGCACGAAGCTCGGTAGACGGGCACTGGCAGGAAGACATCAAGAAGGTCACGATACAGTTTCTTTTTAGTCACGTCGGACAAGTATTCGTACGAAAATCTTTCCTTGAGCAGGCGTGTAGCTGTAACTACTTCTCGCAAATAAGGACTGAGTGGTCCAGCTTCGAAGGAAAAAGATGACACGACGAAATCAGATAAGGGGGTCTGCAGTCTTGCTTGGATCACAGTTCTCAAGAAATTGTCAGTTTGATCTCGAGCGAACATGAATCTGCTCACCAACTGCTTAAAAAACAAATGCAAAAGCCCCAGACCACCATATTTTACCCTATGAAATAAATTGCACCGGCTCGTGCGCTCCCACTGCGACCCCCATATAAAGGTCGCGAATACTCGGTGCATTTTCTGGACCGAAGTGCGGGTCATGGTTAACACTTGTAATACATAAAACACTTTTGCAATCAGAAATACATTGCACACGGACGCTTTTGCAAACATTGATAAATTGCGACCTCCCCACTTATCAGTACAATTTTTAATGCGTTGACGTTCCTCAGACCAATACTCCGTAGCATTGCGGTAGTGATCCAAAGGCACACCGAGGTACTTTCCGGGCATGATTTTCCAATTCATGTTACAGTAAACTTCGGGTGTGCTTTGCCACTGGCCATGCCAAACGCCTAGACATTTTGGCCAACTAATTGCGCTGCCCGTTGCTGCACAGAATTCCCTAGCTATTCGTACAACTTCTTGCACACTTTCTTTGTCACTGCAAAACACTGCGACGTCATCAGCATAGGCTAAAATTCTAATTCCACTGGTCAGAAACGTATACCCTCTTATACTTGGTGATGCAAGTATTCGTAAACAGAAGGGCTCTAAGTAAAGCGCGAAAAGGAGTGGCGACAAGGCACAACCTTGCTTCACGCTCGAGCGCACAGGAATTGAAGCACTTACTTCTTTGTTGATTACTAAATTAGCCCTGCAGTCATGATACACCATTCTAACGCCTTCTGTAATGACAGTTCCTACATTCACATGTTCCAGCAATAAAAACAAAATTTCATGTACGACTTTATCGAACGCTTTGTGCAGGTCTAGCTGAATCATGGCCACGCGGTCATTATTTGCATCACAGCATTCTAGAATACTTCTGGTTACGTGTATATTTGTGAATATGGTTCTGCCCTTAATCCCACATGTCTGATGCGGGCCGACAAGGGATGTGACAACACTTTGGAGCCGTCTTGCTAGGACCTTCGTGTATATTTTATAGTCAGTGTTGCTCAAACTGATAGGTCGGTAGGATTCCACTGAAAGTAGCTTTGCGGGGTCATCAGTTTTGGGGATTAATACTACGTGTGCTGTCCTAAATGAATGAGGTGTTTGCTGCTTGTCGTAGCATTCTCTGATCACTCGGTGTAATGCCAGTGCCATTTCTGTCTTAAAAAATTTGTATATGGCAGCACCAAGCCCATCCGGCCCTGGTGACTTGCCGTTACCCAGGTTATCTATAGCTGATTCAATTTCTGCCACAGTGATTTCTACTTCCAGTAGCTCCCGCTCAGAGTCTTCCAATCTCGGCATAAGGGTCAGAAAGTCCTCTTTGAATCGTTCGGGGTCATTGATTGTATGGCTAAGGAGTTGCGTATAAAACTCGACAAAGGCGTGCTTTATCTGTTCGCGGTCCCGGGTAATGTAATTGCGGTATCGAATTTCATTTATCTCTTTGTTTGCTGCATGTTTCTTTTCTTCACTGAGCACCCGCTTAGTGGGCGTTTCACCCATCCACAGCCGTTCAGTGCGAGCCCTTATCATTGCTCCGCGGTACTTTTCGTCGTCGATGAATTCGAGCTTTGCTTTCGCCTCCTTTATTTCTTTCTTAAATTTTCCCGGCACTTCATTTTCTACGCTTAACATGTAGTCTAGTTCGCTTTGTAACTGCCTCTCTTGTTGCCTTTCCCGATTACGTAATACACAGGCTCTTTCAATCGCTATCATCTTTATATCACACTTCATTTGCTCCCACACAGCTATGAAGTTATTGGTCTCCAAACGAAGAGCATTTGAAAGACATTCTTTGGTTTTTTGACAAATATTTCATCTTGCAGCAGCTTTTCATTAAATTTCCATAGAAACCAATTAAACTTCGCAGCCTTACGTTTTTCGCCAATGTTGACCTTGACCAGACAATGATCACTAAAACTAAGATGTTGAATTTGATAAGATGAGCATAGTGGCACCAACTTTGCCGACAAATATATTCTGTCTAACCTCGCGTGCGAATGACCTTGAAAGTGCGTATATCCTACTTCACCCTCTCGCGTCATTACATAACCGACATCTTCCAGCCCTGTCTCGTTCACTATTTTATTCAACAGCTCAGCGCTTCTATCGCGCACATTGAAGCTCGTTGTCTTATCCTCAGCTCTACAGACACAATTGAAGTCCCCTAGAACCACAACATTTCTTTCCGTTTTCAAGAATCCTTCAATCGCTCTGAAAAAAATTCCCGTTCGTGCGATCTATTCGGTGCATAACACACACAACGCGCCAAGGCATTCCAGAAACACTGAAGTCGCACACAACCAGCCTACCGCTATCGCAGGTAGACACATTTTCAACAACCGCGATACTACTACGTATGAAAACGACACAGCCTCCTGACCGCCCAACAGCATGACAAACGCAGACATTGTACCTAGAGCGAAAAACTTGAAGCACTTACTTCTTTGTTGATTACTAAATTAGCCCTGCAGTCATGATACACCATTCTAACGCCTTCTGTAATGACAGTTCCTACATTCACATGTTCCAGCAATAAAAACAAAATTTCATGTACGACTTTATCGAACGCTTTGTGCAGGTCTAGCTGAATCATGGCCACGCGGTCATTATTTGCATCACAGCATTCTAGAATACTTCTGGTTACGTGTATATTTGTGAATATGGTTCTGCCCTTAATCCCACATGTCTGATGCGGGCCGACAAGGGATGTGACAACACTTTGGAGCCGTCTTGCTAGGACCTTCGTGTATATTTTATAGTCAGTGTTGCTCAAACTGATAGGTCGGTAGGATTCCACTGAAAGTAGCTTTGCGGGGTCATCAGTTTTGGGGATTAATACTACGTGTGCTGTCCTAAATGAATGAGGTGTTTGCTGCTTGTCGTAGCATTCTCTGATCACTCGGTGTAATGCCAGTGCCATTTCTGTCTTAAAAAATTTGTATATGGCAGCACCAAGCCCATCCGGCCCTGGTGACTTGCCGTTACCCAGGTTATCTATAGCTGATTCAATTTCTGCCACAGTGATTTCTACTTCCAGTAGCTCCCGCTCAGAGTCTTCCAATCTCGGCATAAGGGTCAGAAAGTCCTCTTTGAATCGTTCGGGGTCATTGATTGTATGGCTAAGGAGTTGCGTATAAAACTCGACAAAGGCGTGCTTTATCTGTTCGCGGTCCCGGGTAATGTAATTGCGGTATCGAATTTCATTTATCTCTTTGTTTGCTGCATGTTTCTTTTCTTCACTGAGCACCCGCTTAGTGGGCGTTTCACCCATCCACAGCCGTTCAGTGCGAGCCCTTATCATTGCTCCGCGGTACTTTTCGTCGTCGATGAATTCGAGCTTTGCTTTCGCCTCCTTTATTTCTTTCTTAAATTTTCCCGGCACTTCATTTTCTACGCTTAACATGTAGTCTAGTTCGCTTTGTAACTGCCTCTCTTGTTGCCTTTCCCGATTACGTAATACACAGGCTCTTTCAATCGCTATCATCTTTATATCACACTTCATTTGCTCCCACACAGCTATGAAGTTATTGGTCTCCAAACGAAGAGCATTTGAAAGACATTCTTTGGTTTTTTGACAAATATTTCATCTTGCAGCAGCTTTTCATTAAATTTCCATAGAAACCAATTAAACTTCGCAGCCTTACGTTTTTCGCCAATGTTGACCTTGACCAGACAATGATCACTAAAACTAAGATGTTGAATTTGATAAGATGAGCATAGTGGCACCAACTTTGCCGACAAATATATTCTGTCTAACCTCGCGTGCGAATGACCTTGAAAGTGCGTATATCCTACTTCACCCTCTCGCGTCATTACATAACCGACATCTTCCAGCCCTGTCTCGTTCACTATTTTATTCAACAGCTCAGCGCTTCTATCGCGCACATTGAAGCTCGTTGTCTTATCCTCAGCTCTACAGACACAATTGAAGTCCCCTAGAACCACAACATTTCTTTCCGTTTTCAAGAATCCTTCAATCGCTCTGAAAAAAAACCCGTTCGTGCGATCTATTCGGTGCATAAACACACACAACGCGCCAAGGCATTCCAGAAACACTGAAGTCGCACACAACCAGCCTACCGCTATCGCAGGTAGACACATTTTCAACAACCGCGATACTACTACGTATGAAAACGACACAGCCTCCTGACCGCCCAACAGCATGACAAACGCAGACATTGTACCTAGAGCGAAAAACTTGAACCATTTGTTCCGTTTGTTCTTCACTTTCCATTTTAGTTTCTTGTACAGCCAGGAGGTCTATGTCGTTTTCTAACAAAATGCGACTAATCTGGCATTGTCTCCTGCGCGAACACAGGCCTCTTGAGTTCAACGTCGCGATGCAAATACCAGTTTTAAAGTTAGTCGCCATTTCTTGAAGGTTGTTTCGTCAGGTGTCATACTCACGTCGCAACAGTGGTTGCGTGTGCTCAGCGTAGAAAGCCTCGGAACGTCTCCTCCGCTACGGCGGGGCCGACGTTTGAGTGCCCCTACGGTCAGGAGACAGGTTTGGTCGTGGTTTAAAGGTAGGCCGACGACCAGTCGCCGTCTTTGTTGGAGGTTCATTGATGGCCGACGTCTCACCACCATCAGAACATATCTTCAAAGCTATCAGCCCAAAGAAAAAAAGCGCCGCACCACCACCGGTGGGCTCGAACCTCCAACTTTTCGGTTAACAGCCGATCGCGCTTAGCCAATTGCGCCACGGAGCAGTTTGCTCCACTCTCACCACCATCGAACCATATCTTCAAAGCTATCAGCCCACAGAAAAAAAAGCCGCGCACAACTACTGGGTTGGCTCGAAAACCTCCCAACGTTTCGGTTAACAAGCCGACTCGCGCAGCCAATTGCGCCGGAGACAGTCCCTGCTCCACTCTAACCACCCATAAGAACATATCTTCAAAGCTCATCAGCCCAAAGAAAAAAAAAGCGCCGCACCACCACCGGTGGGCTCGAACCTCCAACCTTTCGGTTACAGCCGATCGCGCTAGCCCAATTGCGCCACGGAGACTTTTTTTTTTTTTTTTCTTTATTGCCTTTTAATAACCACAAGCAAAGGAAATACATACAAAATATGTACACTTACTAAAACACCAGCTTCAACTTGGCCAGTGCACTTGGTTTAAAAAGGCTTCACAGAAGCCAATTGGTCGAGCACAGGTAACCACTCGGGGGGTTCAGGCAGCGCTTTAAACACGTCTCGTGTATACAGCATACTCTCAACAAAATAGTCTCTCGCTGAACGTGCGTCTACACGCATATGTCGAACATCCATTCTTGTCCTCCACACACTATGCATGCAAAGCAACATTAACATGTCACTCGGCACTTCCCCTGCAGCTGCACACGGAAGAAAACGGATTCCAAAAGCGTTGATAGGTAGTTCTTTTTTTATAGTCCGTTGTAGTACGTCCCACAAGAACACAGCATCATGGCAGTCGAGAAAGATATGATTTATCGTTTCTGGTTTGCCGCAGATTAGACAGTTGACGGACCACGGTACAAAAAGCCCTTTACTTTTTAGCCATGGCAGTACAGGGAGAGTGCCGGTATGCACTTGAAAGAAGAATGTTTTGACAGAGGGTCTGACCGGCATTCTCTTAACACGTTTAAACACGTCACGCTCAGAACCTAGCCTGCACGAAGCTCGGTAGACGGGCACTGGCAGGAAGACATCAAGAAGGTCACGATACAGTTTCTTTTTAGTCACGTCGGACAAGTATTCGTACGAAAATCTTTCCTTGAGCAGGCGTGTAGCTGTAACTACTTCTCGCAAATAAGGACTGAGTGGTCCAGCTTCGAAGGAAAAAGATGACACGACGAAATCAGATAAGGGGGTCTGCAGTCTTGCTTGGATCACAGTTCTCAAGAAATTGTCAGTTTGATCTCGAGCGAACATGAATCTGCTCACCAACTGCTTAAAAAACAAATGCAAAAGCCCCAGACCACCATATTTTACCCTATGAAATAAATTGCACCGGCTCGTGCGCTCCCACTGCGACCCCCCATATAAAGGTCGCGAATACTCGGTGCATTTTCTGGACCGAAGTGCGGGTCATGGTTAACACTTGTAATACATAAAACACTTTTGCAATCAGAAATACATTGCACACGGACGCTTTTGCAAACATTGATAAATTGCGACCTCCCCACTTATCAGTACAATTTTTAATGCGTTGACGTTCCTCAGACCAATACTCCGTAGCATTGCGGTAGTGATCCAAAGGCACACCGAGGTACTTTCCGGGCATGATTTTCCAATTCATGTTACAGTAAACTTCGGGTGTGCTTTGCCACTGGCCATGCCAAACGCCTAGACATTTTGGCCAACTAATTGCGCTGCCCGTTGCTGCACAGAATTCCCTAGCTATTCGTACAACTTCTTGCACACTTTCTTTGTCACTGCAAAACACTGCGACGTCATCAGCATAGGCTAAAATTCTAATTCCACTGGTCAGAAACGTATACCCTCTTATACTTGGTGATGCAAGTATTCGTAAACAGAAGGGCTCTAAGTAAAGCGCGAAAAGGAGTGGCGACAAGGCACAACCTTGCTTCACGCTCGAGCGCACAGGAATTGAAGCACTTACTTCTTTGTTGATTACTAAATTAGCCCTGCAGTCATGATACACCATTCTAACGCCTTCTGTAATGACAGTTCCTACATTCACATGTTCCAGCAATAAAAACAAAATTTCATGTACGACTTTATCGAACGCTTTGTGCAGGTCTAGCTGAATCATGGCCACGCGGTCATTATTTGCATCACAGCATTCTAGAATACTTCTGGTTACGTGTATATTTGTGAATATGGTTCTGCCCTTAATCCCACATGTCTGATGCGGGCCGACAAGGGATGTGACAACACTTTGGAGCCGTCTTGCTAGGACCTTCGTGTATATTTTATAGTCAGTGTTGCTCAAACTGATAGGTCGGTAGGATTCCACTGAAAGTAGCTTTGCGGGGTCATCAGTTTTGGGGATTAATACTACGTGTGCTGTCCTAAATGAATGAGGTGTTTGCTGCTTGTCGTAGCATTCTCTGATCACTCGGTGTAATGCCAGTGCCATTTCTGTCTTAAAAAATTTGTATATGGCAGCACCAAGCCCATCCGGCCCTGGTGACTTGCCGTTACCCAGGTTATCTATAGCTGATTCAATTTCTGCCACAGTGATTTCTACTTCCAGTAGCTCCCGCTCAGAGTCTTCCAATCTCGGCATAAGGGTCAGAAAGTCCTCTTTGAATCGTTCGGGGTCATTGATTGTATGGCTAAGGAGTTGCGTATAAAACTCGACAAAGGCGTGCTTTATCTGTTCGCGGTCCCGGGTAATGTAATTGCGGTATCGAATTTCATTTATCTCTTTGTTTGCTGCATGTTTCTTTTCTTCACTGAGCACCCGCTTAGTGGGCGTTTCACCCATCCACAGCCGTTCAGTGCGAGCCCTTATCATTGCTCCGCGGTACTTTTCGTCGTCGATGAATTCGAGCTTTGCTTTCGCCTCCTTTATTTCTTTCTTAAATTTTCCCGGCACTTCATTTTCTACGCTTAACATGTAGTCTAGTTCGCTTTGTAACTGCCTCTCTTGTTGCCTTTCCCGATTACGTAATACACAGGCTCTTTCAATCGCTATCATCTTTATATCACACTTCATTTGCTCCCACACAGCTATGAAGTTATTGGTCTCCAAACGAAGAGCATTTGAAAGACATTCTTTGGTTTTTGTGACAAATATTTCATCTTGCAGCAGCTTTTCATTAAATTTCCATAGAAACCAATTAAACTTCGCAGCCTTACGTTTTTCGCCAATGTTGACCTTGACCAGACAATGATCACTAAACTAAGATGTTGAATTTGATAAGATGAGCATAGTGGCACCAACTTTGCCGACAAATATATTCTGTCTAACCTCGCGTGCGAATGACCTTGAAAGTGCGTATATCCTACTTCACCCTCTCGCGTCATTACATAACCGACATCTTCCAGCCCTGTCTCGTTCACTATTTTATTCAACAGCTCAGCGCTTCTATCGCGCACATTGAAGCTCGTTGTCTTATCCTCAGCTCTACAGACACAATTGAAGTCCCCTAGAACCACAACATTTCTTTCCGTTTTCAAGAATCCTTCAATCGCTCTGAAAAAAAATTCCCGTTCGTGCGATCTATTCGGTGCATAAACACACACAACGCGCCAAGGCATTCCAGAAACACTGAAGTCGCACACAACCAGCCTACCGCTATCGCAGGTAGACACATTTTCAACAACCGCGATACTACTACGTATGAAAACGACACAGCCTCCTGACCGCCCAACAGCATGACAAACGCAGACATTGTACCTAGAGCGAAAAACTTGAACCATTTGCTCCGTTTGTTCTTCACTTTCCATTTTAGTTTCTTGTACAGCCAGGAGGTCTATGTCGTTTTCTAACAAAATGCGACTAATCTGGCATTGTCTCCTGCGCGAACACAGGCCTCTTGAGTTCAACGTCGCGATGCAAATACCAGTTTTAAAGTTAGTCGCCATTTCTTGAAGGTTGTTTCGTCAGGTGTCATACTCACGTCGCAACAGTGGTTGCGTGTGCTCAGCGTAGAAAGCCTCGGAACGTCTCCTCCGCTACGGCGGGGCCGACGTTTGAGTGCCCCTACGGTCAGGAGACAGGTTTGGTCGTGGTTTAAAGGTAGGCCGACGACCAGTCGCCGTCTTTGTTGGAGGTTCATTGATGGCCGACGTGTCAACATTTCCGGTACGGTCAGGTGTTTCACGAGCTCGCTTAAAAGCGATAGCACCGGCCTTGGTCATCTCGGCGTCCGTTGCTTCCGGGCCGCCCTCTCGCGCAGCTGAAGATGACTTGCTCGCTGCTGTAGCGTCGTTCTCTACTGCTGCCGTGTCTAAATTCGTTCCTGGCGCACCAGAGTGCTTGTCGCCTTTATTGGTAGATTCCAGTGCGGCCCCAGAAGACTGTTCAGGGGGCGTGGCAGGGCCTTCCGTATAACCGTCTTCCCTGCTCGCTTCTTCGGCATCCACGGCATCCATCAGGTGTTCAGACACTTCGTCTGTTTGGCCTGGGCCCGCAATGCTGGCGTACGACCTCACACAGTGGGCGTCATCGTGGCCATAGCGACGACAGACCCCACAGCGCGGCACGCGGCAATCCCGTCGAATGTGTCCGATAGCCCGGCATCGGAGGCATAGCGGTGCTCTGCCAGGAATTACGACGAGCGCCATATCCTCCGCAACTCGCAGTTGGTGTGGCAGGTCGTCCACGGACACGCCCGCGTGTAGCCTCAGCGTGACCGACCGCGTGGTTGAACCTTTATCATTGCAACCCTGCACCTTCCATTTATCTCTGCTTATCTCGGTCACTTTTCCGTAGGGCGTTAAGGCGACTCGCACAGCCTCGTCCGGCACGCCATGAAGAAGCCAGTACAACTTCAGCCGCACACCTCGATCACGGGGGTCAACCACCATACAGCGATGGTCCTTTAGATCAAAAGACTCCGCCGCCAGCATCTTCTTTTACCCTCATCATCCTTGAACGTCACTGCCCATACATGATTCATTTGGTATGCCCCTAGGGCAACCACTTCCGGCAGCAGCGAAAGACGAGCAAGGCTGTCTCGGACATGCTCCACTCGATATGGCCTGGCTTTCAAGTTTCCGTGCAAAAAAACCGTGTGCAAAACGGAATCACCTGAAGGCAGCTGAGGCAGAACAACCTGGAAATCTTCGCCTGGCTTTTCGGTACACCTGATACCGCGGCCCACACGGGCCGCTGAAACCGCCCCTACGCGGGAGCACATGATAAACACGTCCGTTCACTGTCGTGGCCGGAAGTGGAATCCATTGCGCCACGGAGACAGTCCTGCTCCACTCTCACCACCATCAGAACATATCTTCAAAGCTATCAGCACAAAGAAAAAAAAGCGCCGCACCACCACCGGGTGGCTCGAACCTCCAACCTTTCGGTTAACAGCCGATCGCGCTAGCCAATTGCGCCACGGAGACAGTCCGTGCTCCACTCTCACCACCATCAGAACATATCTTCAAAGCTATTACCGGCAAAGAAAAAAAGCAACACACCACTCCCTGGAGGGCTCGAACCTCCAACCTTTCGGTTACAGCCGATCGCGCTAGCCATTGCGCCACGGAGCAGTCCTTGCTCCACTCTCACCACCATCAGAACATATCTTCAAAGCTATCAGCGCAAAGAAAAAAAAGACCGCACCTCCACCAGGTGGGCTCGAACCTACACCTTCGGTTAACAGCCGATCGCGCTAGCCAATTGCGCCACGAGACAGTCCGTGCTCCACTCTCACCACCATCAGAACATATCTTCAAAGCTATTAGCGCAAAGAAAAAAAGCAACCACACCATCCCGGGAGGGCTCGAACCTCCAACCTTTCGGTTAACAGCCGATCGCGCTAGCCCATTGCGCCACGGAGACAGTCGTGCTCCACTCTCACCACCATCAGAACATATCTTCAAAGCTAGCATCCAAAGAAAAAAATGCGCAAGCACCAGTGCCACTTCCGGGTGGGCTCGAACCTCCGAACCTTTCGGTTAACATGCCGATTGCCGCTAAGCAAATTGCGCCACGGAGACAGTCCTGCTCCACTCTCACCACGCAGCAGGAAACAAGTAATTCAAAGCTATCAGCCCAAAGAAAAAAAAGCCCGCACAACCCGGGTGGCTCGAACTCCAACCTTTCGGGTTAACAGCCGAATCGGCTAGCCAATTGCGCCATCGGAGACAGTCCTGCTCCACTCTCACCACCATCAGAACATATCTTCAAAGCTATCAGCGCAAAAAAAAGAGCCACACCACCCGGGTGGCTCGAACCTCCAACCTTTCGGTTAACAGCCGATCGCGCTAGCCAATTGCGCCACGGAGACAGTCCTGCTCCACTCTCACCACCGTCAGACCATTTCTTCAGAGCTATCACCCCAAAGAAAAAAAAGCGCCGCACCACCACCGGGTGGGCTCGAACCTCCAACCTTTCGGTTAACAGCCGATCGCGCTAGCCAATTGCGCCACGGAGACAGTCTTGCTCCACTCTCACCACCATCAGAACATATCTTCAAAGCTATCAGCGCAAAGAAAAAAAGCGCCGCACCACCACCGGGTGGGCTCGAACCTCCACCTTTCGGTTAACAGCCGATCGCGCTAGCCATTGCGCCACGGAGACAGTCCTGCTCCACTCTCACCACCATCAGAACATATCTTCAAAGCTATCAGCCCAAAGAAAAAAAAGCGCCGCACCACCACCGGGTGGGCTCGAACCTCCAACCTTTCGGTTAACAGCCGATCGCGCTAGCCAATTGCGCCACGGAGACAGTCGTGCTCCACTCTCACCACCATCAGAACATATCTTCAAAGCTATCAGCGCAAAGAAAAAAAGCAACACACCCACTCCCGGGAGGGCTCGAACCTCCAACCTTTCGGTTAACAGCCGATCGCGCTAGCCAATTGCGCCACGGGAGACAGTCCTGCTCCACTCTCCCACCGTCAGAACATTTCTTCAGAGCTATCACCCAAAGAAAAAAAAAGCGCCGCACCACCACCGGTGGCTCAACCTCCAACTTTCGGTTAACAGCCGATCGCGCTAGCCATTGCGCCACGAGACAGTCGTGCTCCACTCTCACCACCGTCAGACCATTTCTTCAGAGCTATCACTCCCAAAGAAAAAAAAGGCGCCGCACCACCACCGGTTGGGCTCGAACCTCCAACCTTTCGGTTAACAGCCGATCGCGCTAGCCAATTGCGCCACGAAGAAGTCCTGCTCACTCTCACCGCCATCAGAACATATCTTCAAAGCTATTACCGCAAAGAAAAAAGCCACACACCACTCCCGGGAGGGCTCGAAACTCCAACCTTTCAGTTAACAGCCGATCGCGCTAGCCCAATGCGCCAAGGAGACAGGGTTGCTCCACTCTCAACACCATCAGAACATATCTTCAAAGCTATCAGCGCAAAGAAAAAAAGCGCCGCACCACGACCGGGTTGGCTCGAACCTCCAACCTTTCGGTTAACAGCCGATCGCGCTAGCCAATTGCGCCACGGAGACAGTCCTGCTCCACTCTCACCACCATCCGAACATATCTTCAAAGCTATCAGCAAAAAAAAAAAAGCACCCCACCACTCCCGGGAGGGCTCGAAACTCCAACCTTTCGGTTAACAGCCGATCACGCTAGCCCATTGCGCCACGGGACAGTCCTTGCTCCACTCTCACCGCATCAGAACATATCTTCAAAGCTATCAGCGCAAAGAAAAAAAAGCGCCGCACCACCACCGGGTGGGCTCGAACCTCCAACCTTTCGGTTAACAGCCGATCGCGCTAGCCAATTGCGCCACGGAGACAGTCCTGCTCCACTCTCACCACCATCAGAACATATCTTCAAAGCTATCAGCCCAAAGAAAAAAAGCGCCGCACCACCACCGGGTGGGCTCGAACCTCCAACCTTTCGGTTAACAGCCGATCGCGCTAGCCAATTGCGCCACGGAGACAATCGTGCTCCACTCTCACCACCATCAGAACATATCTTCAAAGCTATCAGCGCAAAGAAAAAAGCAACACACCCCACCCGGGAGGGCTCGAACCTCCAAATTTTCGGTTAACAGCCGATCGCGCTAGCCAATTGCGCCACGCGGACCGTCCTGCTCCACTCTCACCACAATTAGAACATATCTTCAAAGCTATCAGCCCAAAGAAAAAAAAAGCGCCGCACCACCACCGGTTGGGCTCGAACCTCCAACCTTTCGGTTAACAGCAGATCGCGCTAGCCAATTGCGCCACGGAGACAATCGTGCTCCACTCTCACCACCATCAGAACATATCTTCAAAGCTATCAGCGCAAAAAAAAAAAGCAACCACACCCACCGGGAGGGCTCGAACCTCCAAATTTTCGGTTAACAGCCGATCGCGCTAGCCAATTGCGCCACGCGGACCAGTCCTGCTCCACTCTCACCACCGTCAGACCATTTCTTCAGAGCTACCACCCCAAAGAAAAAAAAGCGCCGCACCACCACCGGGTGGGCTCGAACCTTCAACCTTTCGGTTAACAGACGATCGCGCTAGCCAATTGCCCCACGGAGACAGTCGTGCTCCACTCTCACCACCGTCAGAACATTTCTTCAGAGCTATCACCCCAAAGAAAAAAAAGCGCCGCACCACCACCGGTTGGGCTCGAACCTCCAACCTTTCGGTTAACAGCCGATCGCGCCAGCCAATTGCGCCACGAAGACGGTCGTGCTCCACTCTCACCACCATCAGAACATATCTTCAAAGCTATTACAGCAAAGAAAAAAGCAACACACCACTCCCCGGGAGGGCTCAAAACTCTAACCTTTCGGTTAACAGCCGATCGCGCTAGCCCAATGCGCCACGGAGGCAGTCTTGCTCCACTCTCACCATCATCAGAACTTATCTTCAAAGCTATGAGCGCAAAGAAAAAAAGCGCTGCACCACCACCAGGTGGGCTCGAACCTCCAACCGTTCGGTTAACAGCCGATCGCGCTAGCCAATTGCGCCACGGAGACAGTCTTGCTCCACTCTCACCACCATCAGAACATATCTTCAAAGCTATCAGCGCAAAGAAAAAAGCAACACACCACTCCCGGAGGGCTCGAAACTCCAACCTTTCGGTTAACAGCCGATCGCGCTAGCCCATTGCGCCACGGAGACAGTCCTGCTCCACTCTCACCACCATTCAGAACATATCTTCAAAGCTATCAGCCCAAAGAAAAAAAGCGCCGCACCACCACCGGGTGGGCTCGAACCTCCACCTTTCGGTTAACAGCCGATCGCGCTAGCCAATTGCGCCACGGAGACAGTCTGCTCCACTCTCACCACCATCAGAACATATCTTCAAAGCTATCAGCGCAAAGAAAAAAAGCGCCGCACCACCACCGGGTGGGCTCGAACTCCAACTTTCGGTTAACAGCCGATCGCGCTAGCCAATTGCGCCACGGAGACAGTCCTGCTCCACTCTCACCACCATCAGAACATATCTTCAAAGCTATCAGCCCAAAGAAAAAAAGCGCCGCACCACCACCGGGTGGGCTGGAACCTCCAACCTTTCGGTTAACAGCCGATCCACTGCTAGCCATTGCGCCACGGAGACAGTCCTGCTCCACTCTCACCACCATCAGAACATACTTCAAAGCTATAAGCGCCACAGAAAAAAAAGCGCCGCACCACCACCCCGGGTAGGGCTCGACCTCCAACTTTCGGTTAACAGCGATCGCGCTAGCCATTGCGCCACGGAGACAGTCTGCTCCACTCTCACCACCAGCAGAAGAATATCTTCAAAGCGTATCAGCCAAAGAAAAAAAGCGCGCAACCACCACGGGTGGGCTCGAACCTCCGACCTTTTGGATTAACAGCCGATCGCGCTAGCCAATTGCGCACGGAGACAGTCCTGCTCCACTCTCACCACCATCAGAACATATCTTCAAAGCTATCAGCCCAAAGAAAAAAAAAAGCGCCGCACCACCACCGGGTGGGTTCGAACCTCCAACCTTTCGGTTAACAGCCGATCGCGCTAGCCAATTGCGCCACGGAGACAGTCCTGCTCCACTCTCACCACCATCAGAACATATCTTCAAAGCTATCAGCCACAAAGAAAAAAAAGCGCCGCACCACCACCGGGTGGGCTCGAACCTCCGACCTTTCGGTTAACAGCCGATCGCGCTAGCCAATTGCGCCACGGAGACAGTCCTGCTCCACTCTCACCACCATCAGAACATATCTTCAAAGCTATCAGCCCAAAGAAAAAAAAGCGCCGCACCCCACCGGGTGGGCTCGAACCTCCAACCTTTCGGTTAACAGCCAATCGCGCTAGCCAATTGCGCCACGGAGACGTCCTGCTCCACTCTCACCACCATAGAACATATCTTCAAAGCTATCAGCCCAAAGAAAAAAGCACAGCACCACTCACCGGGAGGGCTCGAACCTCCAACCTTTCGGTTAACAGCCGATCGCGCTAGCCAATTGCGCCACGGAGACAGTCCTGCTCCACTCTCACCACCATCAGAACATATCTTCAAAGCTATCAGCCCAAAGAAAAAAAGCGCCGCACCACCACCGGGTGGGCTCGAACCTCCAACCTTTCGGTTAACAGCCGATCGCGCTAGCCAATTGCGCCACGGAGACAGTCTGCTCCACTCTCACCACCATCAGAACATATCTTCAAAGCTATCAGCCAAAGAAAAAAAAGCGCCGCACACACACCCGGTGGGCTCGAACCTCCAACTTTCGGTTAACAGCCGATCGCGCTAGCCAATTGCGCCACGGAGACAGTCCTGCTCCACTCTCACCACCATCAGAACATTTCTTCAGAGCTATCAGCCCAAAGAAAAAAAAGCGCCGCACCACCACCGGGTGGCTCGAACCTCCAACCTTTCGGTTAACAGCCGATCGCGCTAGCCAATTGCGCCACGGAGACAGTCCTGCTCCACTCTCACCACCATCAGAACATATCTTCAAAGCTATCAGCCCAAAGAAAAAAAGCGCCAGCACCACCACCGGGTGGGCTCAAAACTTTAACCTTTCGGTTAACAGCCGATCGCGCTAGCCCATTGCGCCACGGAGGCAGTCTTGCTCCACTCTCACCATCATCAGCACATATCTTCAAAGCTATGAGCGCAAAGAAAAAGAAGCGCTGCACTGCCACCGGGTGGGCTTGAACCTCCAACCTTTCGGTTAACGGCCGATCGCGCTAGCCAATTGCGCCACGGAGACAATAGTGCTCCACGCTCACCACCATCAGAACATAT
The DNA here is from genome assembly GCF_013339725.1 of Rhipicephalus microplus. NCBI lineage: Eukaryota > Metazoa > Arthropoda > Arachnida > Ixodida > Ixodidae > Rhipicephalus > Rhipicephalus microplus. Next base: position 1,786 of record NW_023608879.1, on the reverse strand, counting down.
CTTCAAAGCTATCAGCGCAAAGAAAAAAGCAACACACCCCACCCGGGAAGGCTCGAACCTTCAACTTTTCGGTTAACAGCCGATCGCGCTAGCCAATGGCGCCACGGGGACAGTCCTGCTCCACTCTGACCACCGTCAGAACATTTCTTCAGAGCTATCAGCCCAAAGAAAAAAAAGCGCCGCACCACCACCGGGTGGGATCGAACCTCCGACTTTTTGGTTAACAGCCGATCGCGCTAGCCGATTGCGCCATGAAGACAGTCCTGCTCCACTCTCACCAACATCAGAACATATCTTCAAAGCTATCAGCCCAAAGAAAAAAAAGCGCCGCACCACCACCGGGTGGGCTCGAACTACCAACTTTTCGGTTAACAGCCGATCACGCTAGCCAATTGCGCCACGGAGACAGTCCTGCTCCACTCTCACCACCATCAGAACATATCTTCAAAGCTATCAGCCCAAAGAAAAAAAGTGCCGCACCACCACCGGGTGGGCTTGAACTACCAACTTTTCGGTTAACAGCCGATCACGCTAGCCAATTGCGCCACGAAGACAGTCCTGCTCCACTCTCACCACCATCAGAACATATCTTCAAAGCTATCAGCCCAAAGAAAAAAAAAGCGCCGCACCACCACCGGCAGAGCTCGAACCTCCAACTTTTCGGTTAACAGCCGATCGCGCTAGCCAATTGCCCCACGGAGACAGTCGTGCTCCACTCTCACCACCGTCAGAACATTTCTTCAGAGCTATCACCCCATAGAAAAAAAAGCGCTGCACCACCACCGGGTGGGCTCGAACCTCCAACCTTTCGGTTAACAGCCGATCGCGCTAGCCAATTGCGCCACGAAGACAGTCCTGCTCCACTCTCACCACCATCAGAACATATCTTCAAAGCTATTACCGCAAAGAAAAAAGCAACACACCACTCCCGCGAGGGCTCGAACCTCAAACATTTCGATTAACAGCCGATCGCGCTGGCCAATTGCGCCACGGAGACAGTCCTGCACCACTCTCACCACAATTAGAACATATCTTCAAAGCTATCAGCCCAAAGAAAAAAAAGCGCCGCACCACCACCGGGTGGGCTCGAACCTCCAACCTTTCGGTTAACAGCAGATCGCGCTAGCCAATTGCGCCACGGAGACAATCGTGCTCCACTCTCACCACCATCAGAACATATCTTCAAAGCTATCAGCGCAAAGAAAAAAGCAACACACCCCCACCCGGGAGGGCTCGAACCTCCAACTTTTCGGTTAACAGCCGATCGTGCTAGCCAATTGCGCCACGGGGACAGTCCTGCTCCACTCTCACCACCGTCAGAACATATCTTCAAAACTATTACCGCAAAAAAAGCAACACACCACTCCCGGGAGGGCTCAAAACTTTAACCTTTCGGTTAACAGCCGATCGCGCTAGCCAATGGCGCCACGGGGACAGTCCTGCTCCACTCTGACCACCGTCAGAACATTTCTTCAGAGCTATCAGCCCAAAGAAAAAAAAGCGCCGCACCACCACCGGGTGGGCTCGAACCTCCACCTTTCGGTTAACAGCCGATCGCGCTAGCCAATTGCCCCACGGAGACAGTCGTGCTCCACTCTCACCACCGTCAGAACATATCTTCAAAGCTATCAGCGCAAAGAAAAAAGCAACACACCACTCCCGGGAGGGCTCGAACCTCCAACTTTTCGGTTAACAGCCGATCGCGCTAGCCAATTGCGCCACGGAGACAGTCCTGCTCCACTCTCACCACAATTAGAACATATCTTCAAAGCTATCAGCCCAAAGA
>NW_023608878.1:0-25942 GCF_013339725.1 Rhipicephalus microplus | reverse complement strand
TCCGGTGTGTCTGTTCGAGGTCGAGTCCGTCGGCCTGTACACCTGATATGTAGCTCAGTTGTTTCCTACTAGCCACATACGACTTAAATTGTTCCAGCATGAGGTTTTGCCAGGTCTTTTCTCCATTTCCAATGTCCTTCGTCGTGAATGTTGTGTGTTTTTTAGTGGTTTTGTGTCATCATCACTGATTTCTATTTGAGCACTTTTCACTTAAAGCTTTTCAACAAGCAATGCTGCTTCTGCAGGTGTGCCATTTATGTAGCGTCAGATAAAAGTATGTCGACTGGGTAACTTAACGCATGGATGTACAGTATGTTTCACTGTTAAAGGAAATACTCAAATGAACACTATCAATATTGCTAGCGCTCTAACAGCTAGTGTATAAGGAAACAATCTTCATGCATGTGACTAATCTGTCAAGAGGAGTCAGAACTCTCAACCACCACTAGTCCTATGGGAATCAAAACCACTATGCTTCTGTAAGGTAGAAAAATCTAAACATCACTGCTACGCTTCAAGCATGTTTTGCTTTATATTGCCTTGCCTGGCGATTCAGCTTGTGAAATTTCAGCCGCACTCATGCTCCAACGAGCGTAACCAGGTGTGCTTATCAGGTGGCAAGCATCGAGGCTCTACATACTTAATGAATACCAGCTTTACGCTGCGGGATGCCACATCGCAATCTTTGTTTAGCATCACCATAAAAGCATCAGGCATATTTCGTATAGTACATACAGACTGATTGCGTGCAGTCATACTGTTGTGCGGTCCCCATATGGTCGACGTTGGATGCCCAATCGTGAGCGGTGTGTTACAGCGGTAGTATAGTTAATGGGTTTGCGTCAGGGAGAATGTATACTATAGCGTCGGCGTGAGTGGTGCTCTTTATGAGATAATGTGACGGTTACAACCCTGCTCTTCATAATCAGGCCAGAGGCGGCATGAAAATCAATACAATGCGTGGCAATCAAAGTTTTATAGCACGTAGCCACGACAGTGCTTTTCGTCATTCAGTGCAAGACAAGATTGCCAGTAACTTTCGTCAACCACTTTCAAGGCAATTCAACCAGTTACAATGGTACTTACATGCACAAGGGGTATATTACTCAAATATGCGTAGCAATCTTGTCAGGTAAGAATATCCACTTCGAGACTACACAGCAGGGTCAACCGCCTCAAGCTCTTTTCTCTGTTGAGGGGCTTGTTTTCGTAATAGTGTGGTTCTGCGATCACGTGAAATAGCGCCTGAAATTAATCACGTGCATGTAGCGTTTCATGCGAGGAGACATGTTGACAGACGCACGAACAGAATACAGGAGCATACAATCTCCTGAGTGTCACAACCAAGAATTAATTAGCGAGCGCATTCCTAAAGGGCCATTCACCAAGCTCCCTAAATACAAAAAAGTGCAATATTCTTCTTCATATTTTTTTTTATCTTGGCACACTACTGTTACGTAGACAGTAGTTCCCGTGACGTCTAGAGTGTGCATTTGTTGATATACGCGAAATATCACGTGTGATTTGTCTCCTGCACTGCTTACCATGCAGCCGCCCATCTGTTTGTCTTAGCCTGCATGAATATTTTGCACGATCAACCGATCAAACTTCTTTTTTTTTGTGTTTACAACTGCGCAGGCGGCGATAACAGCGTGTAGCCGAGAAGGTGCGAAATCCCGTCAGGCACTAGCGCTTAGTTTGGACATTGTTCACTGGCGTTCAAGAACTAAGGGGGTAAGGAGGATGCATCGTGTGTATGAAGGAGAGGAGAAAATCACCCTCTTGTCTTTAAACGCGAAGTGGTGGGTGGCCTTTTAAAGCTGCATCTGTTAGCGAAAGTGGACTGGCACAAGTATCCAGGTCGTCATTATCAGCTACATCTTTAACGAAGAACGCAGAAGCTTGGTTGTGCCTATAGCTTTTGAATCTTACATTTTAGTTGACTATTTGTTACAACAAACAATGACGATTACTGCAACAAAGGTAAGCTTTGCAATGGTTCTTACGGTACGTAATCTAGGAAAGCTTACTACAACTTATCTCACGCGTGTTCCTTTTCTCGCGGCATCCTGAGGGGTTGCTGAGAAATGACGTATGACAAGAGATTGAGAATGCTTAAAGAGCAGCTAAAAGCACACTCGTCTTCGGCTATCTGAGGCAAAGCCAAGCCATTACACCCGTTTTAGGAGATTGATGATTGATATGTGGGGTTTAACGTCCCAAAACCACCATATAAATATGAGAAACGCCGTAGTGAAGGCTCCGGAAATTTTGACCACCTGGGGTTCTTTACCGTGCACCCAAATCTGAGCACACGGGCCTACACCATTTCTGCATCCATCGGAAATGCGGCCACCAGAGCCGGGATTCGAACCCGTGGCCCGCGGGTCAGTGCCGAGTACCTTAGCGACTAGACCACTAAGGCGGGGCCACCCGTTTTAGGAAATTGCTGCTTATTCGTGGGGTTTGTTCATCGCGGAAGCTGCTAGTTTTAGTATTATTTTTTTTTATTCACTTCTTTTGATTACCCTCAGGGCACATAAAGACGTTACAGAAGGGTTGGGTAATAAAACGAAAAAATGCAGTAGAAGTAGAACATAAAAATACAAGTCGGTGAAAATACAAGTTTAACGTCAAAAGTTTATTTAGGGCGCATAACATAACCTGTCAGTGCAGTTCTGAATGATGATGCGTCTTCAATGCAGGTGATGGAGGAGAGAAGGCGCGTCTACTCGGAACTGCTTTTTGGCAGAAAGGAGTCAGAAGAAACATTAGTGCGACAGAGGGGAGTGAAAACTTTGTGCGCATGATCAAGAAGTGACGATATGTATGACGGTTGTGATATGAGCTCCTGTCTAATTGAATTGTTGCAGTGAAGAATTTTTTGGAAAAGGCATAGACGAGAAATTTTTTGTAAGCTGCAAATCAAGTAGTCCGAGATGAGATTTCAATTATGAAACGCTAAGTGAGTGGGAATAGTTTGACATAATAGAACGTGCTGATCGAATTTGAACGGACTCAATAATAGTTTTTAGTGTTTTCAGATCGGGGTCCCAAGCAGAAGATGCATACTCGAGTTTTGGTCTAATGAGTGTTTTGTGAATCAGCAATTTTAAATGACGTGGGGCATTAGAAAAATTTCTGCGTATGTACCCGAGTAATTTATTGGCATTATTAGTGATTAAATGAACATGTGTATGGCAAGAAAGGTTATTCGTTATGTGAATCCTGAGATACTTATACAAGGTTACGTATTCAAAGTTGATGTTGAAGCATAGCTGAGAGGAATGGATGCAACAGAGCGACGTGAAACAGTCATAATCTTGCATGTCATTGGATTTATCAACATTAGTCATTGTGAGCACCACTTTGATATGTTTATCTAGATCTGACTGAAGAATAAGGTTATCATTCAGACTAGTTATTTCACGGTATACAACACAGTCATCAGCAAAAAGTTTAATGAAAGTATAATAACGGTAGGTAAGTCATTATTATATATCATAAAAAGCAAGCGACCCACTTGACGATGGCGCAGAGTTTTTTAAAGCACTGGGGTTTAGGGACAAGGAGGGCAAAGTAGACTTTAAGCGGGTAGAATTAACAAGAAGGAGGTTTTATGATTGGTGGCTAAAGTCAAGGCAAGAGTAAAAATAAACCCTTCACTGCAAAGTACGAATCCTCAACCTCACTATACAAATAAAAAATAAATCTAGTTTTTGGTTCATGAAGTAATATGGCTTGGTGGCGCTAGCCACCGCACGATCTAAGGGTAAAGCCTTATCGATCCATCCATCCGGTGAAATATTTCTTGCCCACTCAAATGGCAGAGCACCAGTGCCCTGGAGGCTTCAGGGCTTGGTATACGCGGATGATATTTTCCTGATGGCTGACAGTCTGGGTGCCAAGGAGTACCTCGTTTTGTTATCGGCAAATCACCTAAGCAAACTTGGACTCTGCTTCAATGCCAAGAAATCAGCGGTGCTGGTGTTCGCAGGTACAGATATAACTGCAGCACTGTTGCTGCCGAAGGGTGGGCAGATTTCATGGAAGGAAGAGTAGAGATACCTCGGTGTCCAACTCAGTACATCAGGACATGTTCTAGACATTCACGAGGAAAACATCCGTCAAACATTACGCAAAGCGGTGAACTTCAAGCGCAAACGATGTCTTTGGGGCCGTAACTACTTCCTGCTGGTTCGGGAAATGTTGAATTGTGTGTATGTCCCATGCTTGTCGTTTGCTAATGCTGTACTAACCTTCCAACCAAGAACCAGACAGTGGCTGGAACGAGGGCAGCGGGAGGTTGGTCGACTAGCCTTGGGATGCCACGGGCGAGTTGCTATAAAGACCATTCAAGGAGACGTTGGATGGTCTTCGTATGAGGCCCGAGAAGCCAGGAGCAAGATAGCATATGAGGGCCGCCTGCGTCTTATGAATGCTAACAGGTGGGCAAGACGCGTGTTCCGATACACCAGACTGACTGGAATAATGACACAGTGGACTGCGCGGGTGTACACCCTGTGCCGAAAGTTTGGTTTCTTCGCGAAACCCGTGAAGGCAAGCACAGAGTGTGGATGGGCCCCTGCCGTTGAAGAACAGGTACGGAAGGAAGAGAACGAGGAGTGGCAAAGGGCGATGCGTTTTTAGGCAACCTTGACGGTATATTGAAGTTGCAAGAGAAAAATAGAAAAGGAGGGCATGTACGACAACAATGGCGGTAGCGGACTTCTGTTCGAAGCACGGGCTGGGGCACTACGAACCCTTGTGTACCATTGCCGATTTGACGAGAATACTGATGACACAAATGCGATGGGCCGGGTGTGCGGGCAGGAATAAGAAACCATACCCCATCTAGTGATATGCTGGACGTGCTTGGGTTCACACAAATGAAAGGGCACCACATTGCCCGAGGCTCTGGGGTTCGTTCACAAAGATGACCCGGGGTCACCCGAAGGCGATAGAACGGTTGCTACAGTGAACTATGTGGCATTACACACCACCAAAACAAGGCTCGTGCAGTGGTGGTGCGCGATGCAGCGGTAAAGATTTATGTGGACGAAATTGAAGACGGGCAGATGCGGGTGTGTACGCCTGTGGATTGTTTTGTGTATCTACTTTTTATATGTTTTTTTCTCTGGCTAGGGCAGACTAACCTGACCCACCCGATACAAAGGAATGAGCCTGAAATCATCATTCTAATGATCATCATCTTCATCATCAGCCAGATCGTCACGACGCGGTGACGCGCGCTGAAGCGTTCATCTGTCACGCGTAGTTTGCCCGGCGGAGGGGTGGGAAGGGGTAGACGCTTACGCCTGCGCACGCTTGTCTCATGGTGGAGAGAATCACATGGCTTGGGCTTTCAATCGAACAATTATGCTGTAGTTAACGAGCGCACTATGGTCCCTGTACTCGCTGCACAGTCTCCGATTGCGAAACGGGACACTTTTGAGACATACTGAACTAACAGCTGAGACACTTATTAGCGTTAATTTGCACCTGTGAGTACGTTTATTGCTTAATTTTTGCTTGAGCAGTGCGGGGCACGCAATGATCTGCTTACCATTTTTCGCATGACATAGCAATTCATTGCTATCGCATAGAGTGCTTTGTCTTTGCGGCAAACCTGTGACTTTTTTTAAATTCGAAATATTCATCAGACACCCCATGCCGCTATACAATATCTGACCCACTGGGGTAGTCTTGTGGTTAAGGTTTTCAGTAGCTGACCCGCAGATTGCGAGATCGGATCCCGGCTGTAGCGGCTGCATTTTCGATGCAGGCGAAAATATTGCAGGCCTGTGTGCTCACAATTGGGTGCCCGTCAAGGAAACCAAAATCGAGAAAGTTTCCACAGCTTTTCACTACCGTGTCTCTGATATTCATATATAGTTTCCGGGACGTACAGCGTAATATTTTCAAGCTCCCTTCGATTACTAAATATCGAATGCTAAGATATAGGAAAATTGTTTACAACGATGCAGCGTAACGGCATTCCCCTTTATTTATATGAAACAATTTCTGTAACTTCTAGTAAGATACTTTAAAAGCCGAATAATTCTGCTTAAGTAAGCTACCCATGGCACAAAAACAAAGAAGGAAATCCAGCATTTGGTTAATATTTTTCAGAAAATGTGGAATAGTGTGACAGTAAATTGAAGTCCAAGTCTTACATCGACTGCAGACACAAACATCTGGGCTTCGCTGTCTGCAATAACGCAGTCAAAAGCGGCAGAAAAAAATGTAGAGATCATGTAACCCTTGTATATCTTCACGCAGCTCTTACTCAGCAAATGCAAGCTGTCGGAAAGCTAGCTTTGCTGAAAGTGTTTTAAAAAGCATACAACGATGACTTTTCAATCTTCTATTGTATTAGCTTCGTGTCAAGATGTGTAAGGATGCTATGTAATGAAATAGTGCTCTTGGGTAGGTTCGTGCAGAAATGGATGACGAAAGAGTCATAATGAAATAACGGATGACAATCAAAATCTCGACAAAGTCCACAACACAATATACCAAAAAGAATAGATCAAAAAGAACCGGCGAAAGATCAGAAGATGTAAACAAGAAGGAAAGTGCGAAGCATCAGAAAGAAGTCAATAGATGACAGGCTCAGCGGATTTCGTGCTGAACTGTTGCGCCACCCCAAATCTCTACTTTTAGCGTAGCTCTCGCTAATCAACCCACCGTTAGTGATCTCCTGGTGTCATGTAGCTCTCGCCAAGCGGTGCCCCGTTCTTCGAATCCTTCAACCTTGTCCCCTATATTTCCTATCTCTTCCCTCACTACCGCCAAAATATCCACCTTCACAGTCACCAGAGTCAAAACTAATCTGAGCGAGCTGATCAGCAGAAGCCAAGGGTGCACCTCGCGGCTGGCCCTTAAGGCTCAACGAAGGACATGCACAGGCAGCAAAACTTACGCACTGCCCCCGGTGCAACTGGCGCCACATCGAGAGGAGCAGCTGGAGTGACAACTTGACATGCCACTTGGAGATTTATAATCTTCCGCCCCAGTCGCCCGTGCCTGCGAAACTGGTGGAGGCCCTGATCTGGCCTCGGTCACTCCTTGCGGTGCAACAGGCGCTGCATTATGTGGATCGCCTTCCCAGAGCCCCGGGGGCACTGCCCTTCCTAGGAGACTGCGAAGCAGACCAGCGTCATGGATGGCATACATCTGTGCTCTTTGTGAAGAAGTGTTCCCCGACACCCCCTGTCCTATCCAGCTTTCTCCACCCCACCAGGAGCCCCATGACAAAACAAATAGAGCAGGAAAACTTTCACCAAAGGCAAACACTGGGGTGTGAGCTCCACTAGGCAGCCAAGGCAAAGCACCATAACAGGTTTCGGGGCACCTCTTGGTGTTCACGAGCGGGTGCGTTCTTGATAGCCCCCGCTGACCCGCGGCTGCTTGCATCATACCATCGACTAGGAAAACCATCCGGTGCCATCTTCCTATCTACGTGATCTCCACTGAAGCTGAATTGACCGGCCTTTACTTCGCAGCCGACTACCTTGCAGCAACAGCACACCAGCAGCATGAACTGAATCTTTGCGACGCCTGACCAGCTCTACAAGCACTGCTCGAACCAGACTAAGCAGGCATCACTGTGGCATTGCTGGAGGCCAAACTGGCATCAATCCGAGATAGTGGCGTTGAGCTGTTTCTCCACTGGCTTCCCTGGCACTTTGGAATAGCTGACAACGAGGAGGCTGACGACACCACTGGGGCTGCACAAAACTGCAATATGCAAGTCACCAGATGGTAGCCCAATCGGATTAATCCTGGCAGATTGCGACTGCTGCTACCAAGTGCAAAACAGTGCGTGATGGTGAGCTGTTATCGCACGCTCGGTCTGCCTGCGGCAATGGGGGAAGACATGCAATTTGCCGCGCGCTAGCAGACGCACGGCCTCTTAGCGTTCTTTGATTTCCGATCTGCAACAGACCTCACCACCTTATAGATGAAACCTTTCGCTTCGTACTACTGACTATACTAACAAGGCTCCCTCTTGCTATGCCTCTCACGTTTCATTTAGATCATCTCTGTTTTCCATCATCTTTAAATCCCCTTTTCACTCTTCAAGGCGCTTAGCGAGCCCCCACGGCGTGAGGCAGAACTTCGTATCCGTATGTTTTATTCTTCTTTATTAGCCTCTTCTATTTCTTCTACTTTCTTCCTGTTACTCTTTGACGGCGAGTGCTCCCTCTTTGTTATCTTTCATCTACACTTCCCCTTCCTGCCTCCCGAATAGGAAGCTTAGCCCTGTCACCACTTTTGAAAGGCAAAAATTAGTTCCTTCTTTTTTTCCTTCACGAATTACTACTGCTACTCTTACTAGAAGAGAGGAGTGCGTAGAAATGATCGAATGTTTTCACCATTTACGGTACGCGAGGTTGCAACGAAGGCTTTGATGGCAAAGCGTAGACGACCTTACGCACATAGCTATGGCTGCAATTAGGTAAAGACACTCACACACCCAGAGGGAACGAAGCATCGGGTCAGTCGAGGTCAACGGCCTTTCGGCATTCGGCAACAAAAGCTCGGTAATGACGCTGAATACCTATGGTAGACTGGCCAAGGCTACATGACAAAAACGTCTCTGTGTCTAAATGGCAGCCCACAGCGACCACCTTGATGCAGGTGCTCTGTGGGCCCCAATTTCCATGCCCTGGTCGCTTTTTTTAGTCGTCGCCGAATCAGCCACGTGTGCCTGCTCTACTGTTTTGCACCCGTGACTTTTCCTTTCTCCACGTGTTGCTTTTCCTTTCACTCTTTGCGGACGCTCTTAATTGGACCGAAAATTGTTCATGCTCACAAGTTGTGCAGTCTCGCGTTATTTTGTGTTATCTTCTGTTTAGGCTGATGGTGTCACACGGTTTTCAAACGCGCATATTCACATCAAAAAAGCCCCCTTTTCGAAAAATGCCTCCCCATGAAAAAAAAAACTGCCGGTAAGTGTGCACGTCACCCCGTCCAACACGGGTTCCTTACGTTGTCCTCTACACTGTTTTATATGCTTCGAACAAGCACACAAAAATAATCCTGCTGAGTACTCTGCATAATTCTATGTCAAGTTACAATGTCATGCCAAAACAATACACAATCTCAGTGTGCACAAACCTACATGTTCACAACTTCACATATACACAAAATGACACTTCGTTCTCTGCACTTAAGAATCCAATATTGCAGTAAGGTATTCACTTCACGCCTAAGTAGTGGCATCCCAGAAAAGATGAACAACGTACGCAGTATCAGGTGGGAGACTCGACACAGTATCACGCATACGTACGCAGACTCTTACTATATCACGAAGGAGACTGAAAATATTTGCTATCCACGTTTTTCCACCTTCCATTTATCACCCATTATATTCCAATCTTCCAACACCTGACGTACTAAAATGTGTTCAAGAAATGTATAAATTTTATACAAAAACCTTCTTTTATAAACTACATACTGATACACTGCCGTTAAAATGATTCCTGGAAAGGAAATCTTTATTTGTTTCTTCAAATTACTGCTGTCTCTGCCGTCGACCAGACACAATTGAGCACTGTTTCATTGGCTGCAAAGATGCCATTCTGCTGTGAGACATATTTCATTATTTCACATAATGTATAGAACCTCCTCCTAAACTCTCTTCATCAGGTGATTTTCGATATGTTTTTTTCTTGGGCTGCACAGTCTAGAAAACGCGCATACGAGCCATAAAACAGGTACTACTCATTTCCTCAAGTGTGCATTTTGCGCGCCTGACTCTCGACTAAAAGCATATTTATGAAAAACTTGACAGCACGCCTGACTTGCACAGAATATAGGTATGTAAGCCTTTGATATATTGAGGAGTGCTTGAGTGGTTGTTTTCGCTTAGTGAATGCGTCACTCAGTCATTGCATCTGTGATAATTTCCATAAGTCTTTATAAGGAATACTACAAAAACACATTCGCGACTCAAAGGTAGAAAACATACTTATAAGAGTCTGCCTACGTATGCGTGATAGTTTACTTTTGAAGCTTGATGCTAAAAAATCTTCAGGTGCTAATGGAGTACCAAATGAGTTTTTAAAACGCTATGCACAATGGGTTTCAAAGTACCTAACCATTCTTTTTTCTAAATCTCAGAAAGTTGGTCAAGTTCCGGATGACTGGGTAACTGCTAAAGTCAAGCCACCACATAAGAGTGGAAATCCCCATTCTGTTATTAACTATCGGCCAATCTCATTTATTTCAACTTCCTATAAAATACTTGATCATATAATACATAAGCATATTTCAGGATTTTTAGATAAGCAGAATATTTTGTCAGGTTCACAACACGGATTCAGGAAAACATTTTCTACTTGTACTCAGCTGGTAACTACAGTTCATGATTTCGCACTATCTATAAACTTCGGAAAACAGATAGATGCAATTTTTATGGATTTTGCTAAAGTTTTCTATACGGTCTCTCACAATAAATTACTCTTCAAATCGGAATCAATTCTTAAAAATGATCAGCTTCTAAATTGGATTTCCGATTATCTTCCGAATCGAAAACAGTACATCTTTTTCAATGACCATTGTTCTCCTACAGTACCGGTTGACTCGGGGTTCCCCAAGACTCTGTGCTCGGATCCCTCCTCTTTTTATTGTTTTTAAATGATATATCACATGATATACCGGTAAAAGTTAAGTTATATGCGGATGATTGCATCCTGTACTCGGAAATAGAAAGCCATACTGATGAAATTTATTTAAACGATGCAATTAAAATGGTCATTTGTTGGTGTAATAAATGCAGATGTCAGTTATTTTAAAAAGGCCGTTTTCATAAAAATTTCTCGCAAACGTAACACTCTTCATTTTGCTTATTCAGCCAATAATGTTTTTTTTGCAGGAGGTACAACACTACAAGTACCTTGGTCTTTGGATTTCGAATGATCTTAACTGAACGAGACATATTAACACTGTAATAAGCTCGTGCAATTACAAATTATTTTTTCTTAGACGAGCTCTTAAGCACTTCACTCCCGCCGTTCACCTTAATGCATTTAATGCAATTATTCAACCTACTTTAGATTATGCATCCATATTTTGGTACCCTTACACTAGAAAAAATATCAGCAAAATGGAAAAAATTCAAAAGAGAGCTGTTAGGTTCATTTATAACAGTTTTGGTCGTACTTCAATAACATGTTTATTAGCAAAGCTAACCTCCCAACACCTACACAAAGAAATAAAGTATCAAGATTGAAATTTTTCTTTTAGTTAGGTAAAGGTTACTTTAAGTTAGACTTATCACATATACTTCATTTGTCCACAGGATATACCACAAGGCAGACGCATGCTTTTACAATAACCCCATGTTGCGCCCGTAATAACACATTCAAGTACTCGTTCTTTCCTAGGATAATTACCGAATGGAATAACCTTAGTAACGAAGTTGTTTCTCAGCCATCATTGAACCTTTTTGCTGCGCAGTTCTAGCAGTGAGTGCCTAACTTCTATGACATGTCTCCTGTTGTTTATTTCAATCATTGTAACCGTTCTCCACTTGTGATCATCTTGAATGTAGCGCTAATTTCTCTATATATTATTTTGCCGGTTAATTACAAACCACTGTTCTTTTTTTTCGTTCTGAAAGTGTGTAAATGCCTTACCTCTTTATTTGTTTGCTGATTTGTAAATTTATCAAAAGTATGTCTACCCTGCCAAAACCCTATGTTAGGGTTGCAGTATTCATAAATAAATAAATGAATACTTGCCACGTGGATTACCTGAGTTTGATCATAAGTCTGAGCCAAAAATTGCCATTATTTACTGTGTTTGCACAGTTTTACACTTTTAGCTCACAGACAAGATGATTTTTCACTCACAGTCAACGACGTTAACGCGGTTGCCAATGCCAACGCCGGAATTTCCGCGGAATGAGATCTTCAACGTTATTGCGTAAAAAAGGACTGTAGTACAACAGTGTGGCAAAAGCAGTTCAACACTGTGCACTAAACAAACAAGCGACCAATAGTACAGATTTGCGCTCTGCAAAGTATACAAAGATATTTATTACTTTCTTATTTCAAAAGCGGAAGGAAGGAAGGAAGGAAAGCAAAAAAGGAAGGAAGGAAGGAAGGAAGGAAGGAAGGAAGGAAGGAAGGAAGGAAGGAAGGAAGGAAGGAAGGAAGGAAGGAAGGAAGGAAGGAAGGAAGGAAGGAAGGAAGGAAAACGGTCAATCTTGCGTTGGGCGTACAATAGGGCGTACAGTTTGCACAACGCGTCTCCGTTTCGAGGGGCCTGGACTTAGCGAAGGCCTTCGCCTGCGTCTCAATTTCGTACAAAGGTGGTTCACGCATTGCCCTGAAAAATGTTCATTAGATAAGCACAATGAAAGGGGTTGAAAGATATAACACAATTAGCCTAACATGTTTGTGGACCGAAAAGAGCCGTGCGTGTGTTTTGCTTCAAGAATACCTGTAATTTTAGGTACAGTAGTATTAATAAAATGTGGTGTGTTACAGCAAAAAATATAAAATCATCTTTTAGTTCGATAAGTTTCAAATAGTTCCACAAGTTTAAATGCACGTGTGAACGCTCATGCTCCTTCAACATGATGATCACAAAACAGAGCAGTTTCATATTTCGTCTAGAACAAAAATTTGACTGCTCGAGTGTCTACCAATGCTCGAGTTTATAAAAACTACACCCAATCAAACCAGGTATTTATGTATTACAATAAAAGTTGATGCAGGTTACTTAAAAGCTTCATATTGGACAGATATGTGAGGGGAAAGGCGCCATACACCTTCGTCGCGTATGTTTTCAAGTTCGATGTATTGATTGATTGATATGTGCGGTTTAACGTCCCAAAATCACCATATGATTATGAGAGACGCCGTATTGAAGGGCTCCGAAAATTTCGACCACCTGGGGTTCTTTAACGTGCACCCAAATCTGAGCACACAGGCCTAAAACATTTCCGCCTTCATAGGAAATGCAGCCGCCGCAGCCGGGATATGAAGTTCAATGTTCGAAAACAATGATGGTTATAAAGTTAAACACCCGCCAGGTGGGTAATTGGTTACGGTCTTTAATGGCTGACTTGAATGTCACGGGAGCAAGTTCCGGCCATTGCTGCCGCATTTAGGTAAACGCTTCACAGTACAATCGTTTATGCCTAAATTTTTTATTTTTTTAATTACAGATACTGCAGGCCCTACCCGGGCCCATGCAGGAGTGGGATACAAACAATATATTCAATCAATAACTAGTAATACACTGGAGTACAGGGCATAAATGAGAGAATGCATAACTATCAAGTACAGAAAAGTCAAATATATTTTCTCGCTGTTCAACAGCACTGCGCACAACTAAGAATATTTTCAACATTTGTAGCCGGTAAATTGCACTCAAATGACACTATTTTCAGCATACATCACTTATATGGTGAAATTAATCTTTTCTATCTGTTGAGTGAATGAAGCCGTCGAGGCAGCATTCACTACTTCAGCAGGTAATGCGTTCCAATGAAAAATTGCACGAGGAAAGAGAGCGAACTTGTGGGCATTAATGTGGCTGGGTGGCTGCCTAAACGTTTTGTTGTGATTTGTCCTAGCTGAAAGTTTAGAAGGCTGCTGAAGGTATCGTTCCCGTGATAATTTAAAGTCCCCGTGATCAAGTTGGTAGACGAATTTTATTCTGGATATTATCCTGCGCTGTTCTAGTATTTGTAGGCTTGCCCTATTACGTAGATTAGTTAGACTATGTTGTCGGGAGAAAGCGGAATATATAAAGCGCAGAGCTAAGTTTTGGACCCTTTCTATTTTCTTAATCAAATATTGTTGCCAAGGGTGTGCTGCAAACTAGGGTGTGCTGCAATACAACTTGTACAGCTGTACCAGTTACCAGCTGTAAATAAACTGTGAAACAATTGTAAAACAACTTCAATAATAACTCCTGCAAATTGGTGGTCTGGGCCTAGGCCCCTCTTTGTGGAGGACCGGAGACGCTCTCTCTTCGCCGTCTCACCAAGTTGTTGATGACCCATACTTCGTTCTGAAGGTCGGAGCTGTGCAGTGAGGCCGTCCACTGCACCGCAGTTTCATCTGGGGAGAGTGCATTTCCTTCTGCTATTATTGGACATTCCCAGAAAATGTCCCATAGTGATGTGTGAGTTCAGCCATCTGAATATACGTGTGGATATATCCTTTTAAAGTGAACTGGCGTTGCAAGGTCTGGGTATGTAATTGCCTCCAATCTACCGCTTCGGATCTCTGAAGATTGGGCCGTGGCCGAAAGTAAATACGCCAAGATGTTTACGAAAGCTCGTAATGTCACAGTAGTGGGCCATTCTAACCCTCTATATCCAAGCTAGAAATAAAAATAAGTCAACTACAACGCAAATCTCTAATATGTGATGTATATTTATAAATCACATGTAGTAACACCTGTTGTCATGTGTCTGGGTGTAGACGCCCGAAATGGCTTGGGCTGGCGCATTGATTTCGCTCATGTAAAAATGTCAGTGGATCGTTTCATACGTGTTTTCAACCGCATGACTCATTTAACACATTCTCTGACAGAACAGCTGTGCTTTTTGTTGTGCATTTATATCTCACATACTGAAACTCAGTTGAAAGCCTATGTAACAAGAGCGGCGCACAAGGACTGATATACACTTCCACATGAAACATTGAATGTATGAAAAGAAAATTTGGAAGAGACTTATCAATTTGTTTTATGCTTTTCATGTGTTGTCCTTCTTTGACTGCTACAAGCTTAAACTAGTGATTCTTACCTATATGTGTTCAAAACACAAATTTTCTTCAAACAGCAGTATGTGCCTCACTCGTGACACTGAATATAACCTTGGAAAAATATCCCTTCCTTTAATTACTCATACGACAAAGTATGGCAAAGAATAAGTCAGCAATCAGTTATCATATGCAGCAGGTTTCCTTTAATTAGCGTCATCAGCGAATATGACCTGTGTATATTGTGTAAAGAACCTTAATTAAGCTTAATTAAAATACGAATTTTCTTCAAACAGCAGTATGTACCTCACTCGTGACACTGAATATGACCTTGGGAAAATATCCCTTCTTTTAATTACTCAAAGGACAAAGTATGGCAAAGAATGAGTCAGCAATCAGTTATCATATGCAGCAGGTTTCCTCTAATTAGCGTTATCAGCGAATAAGACCTGTATATATTGTATAAAGAACCTTAATTAAGCTTAATTAAAATACAAGTTTTCTTCAAACAGCAGTATGTACCTCACTCGTCACACTGAATATAACCTTGGGAAAATATCACTTCTTTTAATTACTCATAGGACAAAGTACGGCAAAGAATAAGTCAGCAATCAGTTATCATATGCAGCAGGTTTCCTCTAATTAGCGTTATCAGCGAATATGACCTGTGTATATTGTATAAAGAACCTTAATTAAGCTTAATTAAACTACAAATTTTCTTCAAACAGCAGTATGTACCTCACTCGTGACACTGAATATAACCTTGGGAAAATATCCCTTCTCTTAATTACTCATAGGACAAAGTATGGCAAAGAATGAGTCAGCAATCAGTTATCATATGCAGCAGGTTTCCTCTAATCAGCGTTATCAGCGAATATGACCTGTATATATTGTATAAAGAACCTAAATTAAGCTTGAAAACCCGGATGAGGTCTTTTTAAAAGCATTGACATACATGCATTTGCACTTTACCTTTTGCAATGCGTACTTACCTTCGCCTAACGATACCACAATTTGTTACATAACTGTTCAAGCCGTGAATATTTAATTTCACTTTACTCCTTCAAATTATTAATCTATACAGTGACATTTCTTCAGATACAAGTTATCATTTATATACACGTTGATATGTTGCCACCGTGCAAAATATCACTTGAAAAAGAAATTTATAATGCTCAAGGTGTCTCATTTTGTGTTAGCGTAACTTGCGGTCAAAATAATACAGAGCAAAAAGTCGTTTATGTTTTCGCTGTAGAGACAGCTGATACTCTTTTTTTGGGGCCTTTACGCAGTCTAAAGGAGCCCACTCCTTGGACTTGAGACAAAATGCGGTGTTGTGTGGCTCGAAAACACCTTGCACTTCTTACAACACGACTCTTTTTTTTTGCAAATGCTATCGTTTGTGAAACTCTCTCAAATCATTAAAAATATTCAAAAATTGAAAGATAGATATATTTCGACGCATCTTCTTTTACATCTTTTTGCCGTTTTGATGTAGAGATGCTTAGGCGTTTCAAAGCTTTTAACTTCATCTGGCAGGTTTTGAGAGAGAAAAAACCTGGAACTGTGCTAGTTTCAGATTTTCTAGCGCTCGCTTTTTCAATAGGGTATTGAAGAAACGTCGTTCATATAAATCCGAAGACGTCCTTGTGAAGAACTGAACTGGGAAACTCCAACATTGTTTATGCGTCTCTTATGACAGTCCTTGAAAAAATAAAACGCGATGCAGCATTAATGGAGGGAGTCATGTCTTGAACTGCAATCAGTGCTTTTTCATGAAATTTTCTCCTAGAAACTGTGAACGACATTGTCTTAAAATTTCGAACCATCCTAAACAAAGAAATATTATATATTATGAGTAGTACTTATTTGGTCATTTATTAGGTCACTCCATGAGGCAACTGGATGCCCTTTTGTCAACATTTACTTCTTTCACAAGCCACAATTCAATAAAAATTTCCACTTTTTCTCTGGGCACCAAACCAAACTTTTGGTGGCATGTAGCTTGTACCCTAAACTAATAAAATAAACATTTATGTTGCTGTACTGGCACAGCAGTAGTTTCATGCATGGATACAAAAAGTTTGCCAATCAGAATTTCGCCCCTTTTTGACCGCAAGCACACTGAAACCAGTCGAAAAAGTTTCTCAGCGCTAACACTGAGCAATCGTCAACGTTTACACCCGAAAGAGTAGACAAAGATCAGCTCTCATCGCTGGAAAAAGAAACAAAAAACTGAATTTTTGTATAAGCTACAGACGTCGGTAAAGTCAGAATGTTGCGTTTTGTCCCGTGTCTCATTTTACCGAGCCATACCCTGCTTCAGTGCGTTTTATTCTGAAAGTTATGCGCTATAAGCTTCAAGAGTTCGCGGGATGAAGAGCACGTGACGAACAGGCAAAAAACTGCGTTGTTGTGCCACCTTCACTGACGTGCACCATAGAGTTGAGGGTATCGGCCACGGCGTCCGATATTTATTCAGCAGCGGGGCGTTGTAAAAACGCACCACTCCTGATCACCGATGCCGTGTATGGGAGCATCGACACCACGCCGCGTTGCAGTAGCTGGCGCAGTAAAACAGTTTCCCGTTGCTATGACACGCACTCCACATCCCAGAATTAATTGCGGCGGACAGTATATTGTTAGCTTCACTTGAATTTGGAATATTATTATTGCAATGTGCTCTTCATTTTCTAAATGTCCTTATATTTTATTGCGATACCAAACTCGTATCAAAATTAGAGGATTCGAGTTTTCTGTAATCATTCATAATTTCTTCGCAGTGATCTATGTTCATTGCGCCGCTATGAATGTTTTAGCTCACCTTATTGCTGTTCAATTTTTAGGAGCCTGAATGTATGTCAAGGTAGTAATCAATTATATATGATCGTTCTTGCATCAACTCAGTGACATATAACATTTATGCACAGATACTAGCATTATTACTGTTATTACTATTATTATTATTATTACTAATATTAGATAGGTAATATTGTTAGTAATTGTATGAATATGTCTAAAAAACGCCAAAAGCTGAAAACTGCCGAACCTGCACTACATTGTCCTATTACTCACATCGTCGTTTTAGAGTGGTGAGCACGGTGAATCGGAAAAGAAATCTGTGTTAAGGAGAACCCATGTCTGAGAAACATATATATATATATATATATATATATTATAATATATATATATATATTGTGATGATCGAGACAGAGAACAAGAGACAACACCCGATCCTGGGCCAGCTGTTCTTATTCTGTCTGCTTCTTCCTCTACCTTCTCTTAGCTGCCCACGCGCCGAGCCCCAGCGTCTTTCTTCGTCTTGACACTCGGCCATGACTGCGCGCGCGTGGAGCTGGCGGCAAAGTTTCTGCTGGGTGGGCTTGGCTGCATCGTGGTGGTCGTCACGAACCACAATGCAACATGGAGTGACGGTCTGGAGGAAGCGTCTCTGTTGGACACACTCGCTGCCTCAAGCCGGTTGGTCTACGCCACGTTGCGCCTCTGCTTGAAGATCTGTCAGTGTGTATTCTGGTGGGCGGCATTGGCTGCCTCGCATAGGCCGCTCATGGCCACGGTGCGTCTTGGGTTGAAAGTACTGCGATGATGTATCTGGTGGACGCCATTGACTTTGTCGTGCTGATTTTTGTCTCTTGCTTGAAAGTCGGGCGACGCTGGCTCTAGTGGAGGCCACTGAGTGTTTCACAATGGTCGTCCTCGTCCCGCAGGCCCGGAGCCCTGAGTTGCCACTACCGCCTCTGGCGGGCCGTATTGGCTGTGTCTGCGGGGTCTCTCTCGTGGACGCCATGAGTTGCCTTGTGGGGCTGTCGAACACTCTTGTGGCGACCTTGGCTGTCTCGAGGCGGCCGCAGCACCAGGCAATTCAGTTGGCGCTGTTTGGGGCGCTGGTCTTCATTCCCATCGGCGTTCTGGACAGGCTGCGATTCCCGGCCACCATGCTTTGACGCAGGAGCCTCTGCGCTGCCATCTTTGGCTCCTCTTGTTCTGCGGCCACAAGAAATCAACATGCTCCCTTGTTGTTCGGTACCGCGGCGTCCATACAAGTTAACGCCACCATAACTGCACAATGCTGGAGATCGGAGAGTGTCCGGCCGAAGGCAGCAATGAGCTTGGAGTTCCACTCCATTCATGACTGCTGCTTGAAGCCTTCATACCGGTGCCACGCCGCTGCACCTTCCCGAAGACGGTCTACAGCCACGGTCCATTTCTGAGATTCCGTCCAGGCCTCGCGCATTGCTATCGCGTTGACGGTTGCCACCCAGCTGTCGGCGTCGTTCCGGACCCCGTGGAATTCCGGTAGTTCGCAGACGGCTGGTGATTGTGAGGTGGCAGGTGGCAACGCAGAGATCACCGACGCGAAGCAGTCGAGCTGGTGTGAGAGCTCGATCAGAGAAGACCGAAGCTCCCTGCGTTGCTCCGGTGTGCTTGCCTCAAGGTCGTGTGAGGCAGCTACATCCAACACTGCGATAATGTCACACAATGCTGGCAACATTGTAAGAGCTCGCTCGGCGATCAACGCTGTCAGTTTGTTAGTCTCAGCGGGAGCAGTGCGATGGTATGCCGCAGCTCCGCGGCACTGTCACACGAGGATTCTGAACCGCTTTGGTTCGCATCCGTGAAGTACGTGGTTCTAGTAGTACTCACGGTGATGACACGCACGTCCAAGGAAGCATGAACAGCGTTTATTGGCGGCTTAAGGGTTGGAAGAGTACCGGACAGGGAATGCAGGCCGTGGTGAGCTTGAACAGCATTCCCGAAGGACAGAAGCCCGTGCGTATTGCGGCCGCGAAATGGTAGCATAGTGTCCATTGGGTGATGCCCTGGTACCATAAAGGAGGCATGGACACCGTCCACTGATGGTACGAAGGGCAGCTGAAGTGGCGGCCGAATTGTTGACTCCATCGCCAAAGAAGCGTGAACAGCGTTCTTGGATGGAGAAGCCCACACTGCCGACGAACCACGAAGACACGTACCGGTGGCTTCCCGCAGAGGGTTCACTTGTCGGCTTGCGATGACGGCAGAATCCATAGCCAAGGACGCGTGGACGGTGTCTCTTGTAAAATGGTACCGGTAACGTGTACTGCAGTCGCCGAGGAGGCCTCGACGCCAGCCCCGAACGGTGACGGCAGTGGCGGCAGGTGAACAGCTGCCGAGGAGGCCTTGACGCCGTCCTCAAGCGGCGCTTATCACGGCTGTCCTTGATGACGAAGGCGGGACGTAAGACTTCTCTTCGTCAACTGCGCCATCGTGATGAGCGAGACAGAGAACAAGAGACAACACCCGACCCTGGGCCAGCTGTTCTTATTCTGTCTTCTTCCTCTACCTTCCCTTAGCTGCCCACGCGCCTGAGCCCCAACGTCTTTCTTCGTCTTGACAATATATATATATCTAATATATATATATATATGCATGATATATTAAGTGTCAGATCCTCTGTGACGCTATGATGAATGGGAGACGTGGCCTGGCTCATACGCCATGTTTATTCTATAAGCACTTCTTCCTTCTGCTTCTACCAACCATCGCTACCTTCATACGTCACATGATTCCCCCTCCCCCCGAAAGAAGGCATGAGTTACAGCTTACAAACAAGAAAAAGTAAACAAGGAGTGGCTTGGAAGTCACCAATGTCAAAAACACAAGGTAGTCTCACAAATTTTAAAATGCACGTGTTGTCTTCTTCGTCGCTAAGACTCGAGGTCGAGGGGAGAGTGTGGCAGTCCGGTGATATCAATGCGAGATCTGGCGCGCGAGGCTGATGGTTGCGTCCTGGATAACACAAGAATGCTTTGGACGTGGAGACTGATGAAATAGCTGGCATTATTGCGAAGAGTGGACGCTGTTTGAAAGCGTTGCAGTAGATCGGTCTTCGTAGCGTCACACAAGTCGACAGCCACGCCACGTCTACCATTCATCGTAGCGTCACACACACACACACACATATAATATATATATATATATAATATATATATATATATATATAGATATATGCATGTATATATATTAAGTGTCAGAACCTCTGTGAGAACGGTAACATCGGAAACCGTTTATTTTGACAGTTTTGAGCTCTGGCCTTCGTAAGTAAAGAGGGTACAATCTGTTCGCAATAACATTAGTAGTATTTTGAGTAAGAAAATCGTAACGAGACGAAAGAGAGGCCGAAAATAGAGAACGTTCCAGGATTCACTGTGCTCTGCAAGTGGCGTCATGTGTGTATATTTTCTTAGAAGTATTGTATTCATTGTAGTTGGAAGGTGGTCCTTTCATAGTAGACGGTGGCTGGCTAAAGCAAGGGGTGAGTCACGGTTTTTACTGACCACCACAAATAAGGAGTCGGTGACGTGGGCGACTATGGTATCTATCAAGCTAACAGAAATTGCAATCAACGACAGTGGAAAACAGTTGAAAAAACTGACAGCCACGACAAACACCATTCTCCGCGACAAAAACCACTTCTCAAACCAGGAAATCAACATACTAACATAGTTCGAACAGAATGTATACCAAGAGGTCAAAAAAATTGAAATACACAAACTTAACAGAGACAATGTTTTGAGCCCCACACTTCCAGATGTTATACCATACGAATACAACACATCTGTCCATGAGGCCACTCATGGCACAAAAGAGAACACACCTCTCAACACCTACAGTGACGCAACGATTGTAAACCTATTGGACGCGAGTTTGTCAGCCCATGTAGTAAAAATATAATCTAAAGGACTAAACTTCGGCCAAACTAGAAAATCTTTTGATGAGTTTCACTCCACTCGGAGATCTCGGCAACTTCGCTAGAAAATTGAGGCTCTGCAAATATTTCTCAGACGAGCCTTTTAACAGCCCAAAGGTACCCGCCACTGAACAAACAATGGGACACCAAGCAGTCACTGAGGCAAGTGTCTGAACTCATGTAGTAACGTGGTCCATAAATATATACTGCAGGAGTACCACACACAAAAGGGAAAGCAAAAAACACGAGAAAATCTGATAAAACAGTATGCAAAACCTAGCAACTAGAACTAGGCGATTGTAGTCTTGAATACAACCGACCACTTAGAAGATCCATGCCGTCAACCAAACGACTGAAAACTCTACGAACGACTCCCAGGAGTCCCACATAAAAATACACGCGTATATGTAACAACAGAACTGAAGAAGCTATTGGACGAAGGAAGAAAACACGCAGTAAGCACAAAGTAATGCGACCAGTACACTCTTTCACAGGTCGCTTTCAGACAATCTAGAAGAATTAGAAATCCGGCAACGTATAGGTACAATAACTGAGCTCGTATAGGTGTATGTTAAAAATTAAAAGGCCACTTTTATTGCACTCCCGTGTCGTATGTAAAGGACACCACACATTTTTTTCGAGATATTGCAGACCTGTGTGCTCCGAAATATTCGTACTTAGTTACTTTTTCTATGTCCTCATTGTATAGAAATATTTCTCACGATGATGGCATAGCAGCTATAAAAACACATACACATACCGTAGACGACCTGACACTCCAGATTTTCCTGCCATCGCCAGTCTCACAGGGCTATTTTTGGAATTGAACTCCTTTGAGTGCAACCAGTAGTACGTTCGACAAATCAGAGGAACTGCCTTGGGTACTAAGCTCGCACTAAACTATGCTACTACTTTTGTGGGAAAACTAGAAACAGAATTTTCGTCAGAAACTTACTTGAAACCAGTCCTACATAGGATGAGCATGGACGACATTTTTCTTGATTGGAATCTCAGCGAACATGAACGGCTAAACTTTATGGATGCTAAAAATACCGCGCATAAAGCAACCACCACAACGCACCCTGCAACAGGCACACTTATTTTTAAATTAGAGTACAAATTTTCCTAACGTTCTCAAAATTTTCAAACGACAATATACCATACTAAAACAAGGTGAACGTCAGAAACGCGCATTCTCGTCGGCTCCTGGTGTCGTTCACCCAACAACAAGGAACCTCAGAGGCACACTTGTAAACACTTAAACCAATACTTCAGCTTCTAACAGTTCTTGCCAACCTTCTCTAAAGCCTTGATGTATTGTATGCAAAGCGATGCGAGAGACCAGCAAGGCAACCAGCATGCAATCCAACTTTTTGATTAACATACAAGGTAATCTAACATGTGATTCCTCTAATGTAGTACATCTACTGGAATGCAACGTGTGCGGCATGCAATACGTTGAAAATCGGAAACGGAAACACCCATTCCGATTCGTTTCAATAATCACAGAGACGACACAAAATCATCCCCGAATCTACCTCTATCAGAACACCTTAACCTTCTCGGCCAATCATTCGACAAATTGTCTGTTGCACTTATAAAGACAGGATTAAAATGGAACCTGCAATAATGTGAACAACGTGAGTCATACCTCATACACCTGTTATACATATTATATATATATATATATATATTATATATATATATATATATATATATTGCAGTGGGGAATTCGCAAGGCAATGATAGTGGGACCACCGCTGAGTGCGAAGCGCGAGCACGAGCTGTAGGACGTTGTTCTTGCTTTCGTGACGTACGCCTATAATACGGCGATTCAATCAACAACAGGCTTTTCTCCATTTTTTCTTTTATATGGTCGTGACCCATGCAACACACTCGACACAATTTTGCCATACAATCCTGATGCCTCAGAGTTCAGCCCAGTTTCTGAAATGGCTGAACATGCCGAAGAGTGTCGTCAACTTGCACGGTCCTTCACAGCCGATAACCAAGCCCTCCAAAAAGATCGCCACGACCATGATCTTGTTCAGAATACCTTTCCTGTCGGTTCTCTTGTGTGGCTCCGACTGCCTTTCCACTCTCCTGGACTGACTCCCAAGTTTGCACCGAAGTATACGGGCCCTTACCGCGTCATACAACACCCTTCTTCTGTCACCTATGTGATTGAACCACTCAAGCCGTCCACGGACAAGCGCCGCCTTGGTCGTGAGACGGTCCACCAGTCGCCTCAAGCCCTGTTACGACCCTCCTGTTCTCTCGTCACCTTGAGTCGCCAGGATGGCTCGTCTTCGTCGCCGGGGCATTGTAGTGGGGAATTCGCAAGGCAGATAGTGGGACCACCGCTGAGTGCGAAGCGCGAGCACGAGCTGTAGACACTGGACTGCCCGAGCATTTGTTTCTGTACCGGCTGTCTGCCTATTATCTGGCGTCGCTAATAAACCCCCTTGCAATATATATATATTAATATATATATATATATATATATATATATATATATATATAGTGGAGATTGTTAACATTCGAAAAGCGTTCTTAGTTTCCTCTGGCATGTTAGGGACGCTCAACCATCCAGCAGGTTGTAGAAGTCGATGCTGGACGACAAGTGAAGACATCACATTTACCTTCACCATGTCCACATGGGCAATGTGGTGTGAATATTCCTTGTACAGCTCGCAGGCTGCATGGTTCGTTCTCACGGGCCAATAGCTGACAAGTGGGCAGCTCCGTGTTCCTTCGTAAGCAACACGTGCCTTCTACACAATGACTTGTGAAGTCGCATCGCATGCCAAATGACCTTGTCTGAAATGAAAATGTAGAAAAATTTCGTGTTGCAATGAAATTCTGCCGGCGATACATTTTACATGCGTCAAAAAGTATTGCGCATACTTTCCGATATTTCAGAATGCTAGTATTTATAGAAGTATTTATCGCTGCGCATCTTTGGTGGTATAGAAAAATGCCGTCTGAGCTACTTGCTGCTCACCGAGAAAGCGATTTCCTTAATCTTTTTAAAATAAGCGAACAGGGGCACTGCTGGGGCCTGTGTTTTAACAAACAAAAGTGCGTTTTCAAGGCTTTAATCCTTGTTTCCTTAGCGAACTTATGAATAAAGATAATTTACTACCCCGAGCTCCCGCGATTTTGTGGGCATTTTCAATGTACTGCTAGGAAAATTGTGGTTTTCAGTGAACAGAAAACGGCTAAATTCTGAAGCGTTTCAGAGAACATTATTTCACGGTAACAAGACAGCCTTCCGAGTTTTGAGGAATGTTCTGCGAGTGTAGTTTTTCAAAAAACTATTCTCTCGATGCCTTTTCTAGTTTCAACGACAACCTGGTGCGGATGTTAAGCAAATATACTTGCTGGAAGTTGGAATCTCAACAATCGCTAGGCGCCGCTCACCTACAAGTCGACGAATAGGAGGACGAAGTGTCTCCTGTTTGCGCCATCTTGGCTACTGTAGTCTCGATCACTTTGTTCGTCTAAATACTGTAAATACCCGTATTTTGTCGTCTCCCCGTAACGTCGTCGTGCGAAGAGGTTCAGGTCCAGCCGCTCATTATCGAAAACTTCCAGCGCCTTGCGCGGCGAGAGATCTATGTAGCATTGCCATCTGCTCTCTTGGCTCGTTCCTACGAGGACGCTTATTCACAGTGTCATTGATCCAGCCAGTCATGCGCGAAGAACTGGTGAACGCAAGTATCCAGCCCTAGGTTCTCTGACTTGTACCGTGGTCAGCCCTGCTTCATCTTACTGTCCACTCCAAACCTCTTCTTGGCACCGTGATCCGAATTAAGGGTGTACACGGGATGACAGGCCAATGTGCTTCTACTGCACGGAACGGTAGGCCAATTTCATTCTATTGTCACTACCGTCGTCCATCGTCTTCTGTGCGCCGTACCATGCCAACGACACTCGATCTTCCCCTTATTATGCCCGTCAAGAATTCATGTACCCTGCCAAGGATACTAATGTTTTTACCTTATTACGTCCACCAAACTCCAGAGAACCATAATGCCCAAACATCCGCTGCACGTTACGAGCGCTTGCCATCCACACAAAAATCAGGAACTTTCTCAGTCTCCTCTGCCTTGTTGCTGACCTTCGCCATACCCTCGTTGTTCTTCCTCAAAAAAATTACCAGTGCAGATCCTGGAGGTGATGCTGCATTCACCTACGAACCCAGAAATCCTCTGTTGACCATGGCTAGCCAACAAACGTTGTGGACGTACAAGAAAATGCTATGCCTGTTTGACGAGAATCGACACGGGAGCCCAGTTATCCTCATGATCTCCCACCTTTGACCTCGCCTCCGCAAGGTCCTTAGCCAACCTCGTCACCTGTTTTTCGTGTCGCCGATTGCATTAGTTCTTGAGTTCTCGGGATGAGTGCTCCGATTGAGAGCTTCGCTGACCCCAAGTTCTTGTCGACGCTT
>NW_023608877.1:0-26289 GCF_013339725.1 Rhipicephalus microplus | reverse complement strand
CGGCGATGTGGCGGTCGTCCCAACTGGCCTGTGCGGCAGGTCTGACCCGCTTCGCAGTGGACCCCGACGCAGACTCTGACGCGGTCTCTGATGCGGAAGCTGTAGTGTTTTTCGCGCGGTGCTTCCGAACAGCCGACCGTGGTGGCCGATACAAATATTCGGCGGCGATGTCAGCCACGTGCTGCAGAAGTACGTCGATTGCCGCGTATTCTTCTTCTGTTCCCGATCTAGTCAAGCAAACAATCACGTTTACAAAGTTTGGCCACAACGTGGTGGCTTGAAGATAACGTGAAATATACGGTCTACTTACTTTTTTCTGTTTTTCGCGTCATTCCGTATGAAGTGGGCCAGGAGAAGGTCAACGCGCTCTTTAACACTTCGCGAATTAAGTGTTCGCCGCAGCAGCATTGACACCCTCTCGGTGATCGTGTGCCACCGAGAAGCATTTTCATACGGGTTAAGTACACGAACTTCTTCGAGTATAATTTTATCATCTGCATGCGAGTAGCGTGTACGCGGCGCCATCCTGGTAGCAGGCCTCGAAGTAGCCATCTTGTTCTTTTACGTTTCTGTTAGGCTCGACTTGACTCGGCTCAAAGGAAAGGGAAGCCGGTAATGGCAACCTTGGAAGCATCTCGGGCGTTTGGGCGTTTGAGCGTGTCCGGTAAACGCCCGTAAGGCACGCGCATGCGCAGTTCAGACCCGGTAAAACCGGTATCCGCAAACTTTTTTTCCGTATAGCGGTGTGCCGGACAGACTAAAATCCTCTAGTGACGACAAAAACGGCAACACCGGGCGTCAGGTCGCGTCGTCATAAAGTGCGTTGCCTTTTTTTTTTTGTTTTTAGACGCTCTGTTTAGAGTTACATAGCCAAGGCACTCGGAACGTATACAGTCAAACGCGGCAACTTACTGGCGCGGTATACAAATGCGGAGACGACACGTAACGCCCCCTGATCACTGTGCCCTGAAACAGCCGCATATGTGCAGAAGTCCTTGAGTTAAAGGCACTCGAGTTTTCACAGTGAACCGCCGTGATTATATATACCGTTTCTTAATAACCATAAGTGTCACCCTTTAAATGCACGGCATTATATCGTATATAATATCGGAAGCACGAGCAGGAAAGCACCCGCTTATTCACAGCGTGTTTCTTATATTCGCATCTTGTTGCACCAGTGCTTCTGTTACTAAACACCTTAGACTACAGAGACATTCACAATCGCATCTCCACTTTCATGTCTAAGGAACTAATATTCACTCCGTGATTGCTCGCGTATGTCGCTAAGTGTATATAAGCTATTTTACGGACGGGCTTCAGTGGCGCCACCTTCGTGTTCTGCCTCTTCAACAAATAAACGAACAGTGTTATGGTGGACGCATACGCTCGGTGCATGCAGTGTCTCGTGGCCTCATTAATTCACGTCCCATTACACAAAAACAAAAAAAAAACATCGGCTTAACAAGCCAAAATTGCGGCACCCATACGTCTTAAGTATAATAGTCTATAGGTCACGTGCGTTCATTTCAGCCTCTCTTTCCTTTTGTATGTACAGGTCCTCTTCTTTCCTCTCGGAAAGTGCCGGCAATAACAGCGCACCATGCGCGTTCCTCCCTCCAGCTTTCTTCCCCACATGCGGCATCGGTGCACCCCAGCCCAACCACAACCACCGGCGGCGACCCACGTGACTTTCGCATTTAACATAAATCACTCTCACAGCGCGAGCTGTCCCTTCTTCCCCCTCTTTTCCCGCCACTCTCTTTTTTTCTCTTTTGTCGGCACATTGATTCCATTTTCGACGTATCTCGACAAAGGCGGGGGTAACCGCAGCATTTGCGAGTGACACGTAATGGGCCAATTTGAATGGCTTCAAGAGATGAGGAATGTATCTTTTTTTTTTTACTTTTCATGTCGTGGGAATGTGCTTTGTTCTCATTCTTTTTTTTTGTTTACGAAAGACTACTGAAAAAAAAAACAGCTGGACTGAAGCCGCCATTACAAGCATGCCGATATAAAAGATGGGGAGCTGCGGGAATCGAAATTATAACTGACACTATATATCCAGGTTTTTTTATTTTATTTTTTGGTACACGTATTCCATAGCGCTATATTCCTCCCAAGAAATTTCGCAGGTTTTTTTTTTTTTTTTTGCTTGAACAAAATTGACAATGTATCCGAATGACAGCACACTCGTACAAGCACATGTGTATTCGGAAAAGGTTCCTGATAGAGAAAACCGACGCTTATTAATCGAGAAGACGAATTAGCTTTAGAAAAAGAAAGAAAATGAAAAAAGAATCTACATGCGACGACGCCACACCTGTTGATTATGTCAGACTACGGCACGCGTGAATGACGACGCGTCGCTTGCGATTTGTCCGGGCGGCTTTACAACAATTTATGCGTATATTAACGTCAGGACCACTAGCTGATTAAACATCTGCGCTGAATTAAGAAAAATCACCGCCCGAGCACGCCGTATACAGATGGTTAACCCGAGCAGTTGAAATATGCAGCCCGCCGGTGTTTATCAAGGGGTTCAGCTATATGGAGAGAACGTCAGATCCGACGGTGTGTTTAGGCACACTTGTGGGCGAGTGCATGGAGTCAGAGATGCGTGTCTGAAGTGTATCGATACTATATATAAGTGCACTTTCTTTTCACTTCGGTTACTTCCGGATATACTTCTTGCTCTTAACCTGCCAGCCCTCTAAATTGCTTCTCAGTCATCTCTATTTTTCTGTTTACATATCAGTTCACCGCACTCAGCAAAAAGACCGCAGCCAAGCGCTCGCATTATGACCAATTGAGTTCAGCGGCCTCTGAAAGGCACTTACAAGTATAAAACCTCGCCGACAAGTTTAAAAGGTATCTATAAGCATGAAAAGGAGGTAAGATTCATATGTCATCGCTACGACCATGATTACTCACCCTCTTCTACTCAATCTTCATTGCAATCAACTCCACTCTATTCGCGTCGCCGAATAGAGTGATTAAAATTCTTGCTAAGCATCGTTTCCTCCACACTTAACCTGCCAATAACAAGGAATACATAAACTTCGCCCCACACTCAACGACGAGAACCTATCACAACCTATAAATTTGAGGCTATACTATAGCTACGCTAGAACAAATATGTTCAAGTTCAGTTTTTTTCTCCCGTTCCATTGAAAACTAGAATTCATTGCCTGGTTACGTTCGCTCATACATATGCTCATCGCAGAGTTTTGTAGCCGAAATTAATAACACATATGTGTGAGAAACGCGCATCTGTTTGCAAATGGTGTTTGTTCTTTTTTATGTTCTTATATTTTCGCCTTAAAGGCCAACTCCGGCGATTTTTCGAGGTCAATAGATCTCAATGAAATTCGCTGGATACGTTCCTTTGCACATTCCCATCATTGATGCCAAATTCAGGCTTGAGAGATGCGCTGATTGTTTGCAAATGAATTTTCAAGATTGCCTCGAAAAGCTTACCTCGCTTGCCAGACTTATTGGCAACACTGTCCGTGTGACGTCATGTTTGGCATGTAAACGGAAGTGACGCAGCCGATGGCATCGCTACTTTGGCTGCTACAGTGTTTATTCTGCTGGGCACAAGGCGACCGCGGTGGCGTTTGGCACGGGTATAGCACGGCAAAGCTTTCCTCCTTCCTCTGTGCGGCTTGGCCGGCGCTTCGCTGGACTGGCTTTCACAGTTTTCATACTAAACGCCGGCGGGACCATGCAGTATACGGCCTCCGGTTCTTACCGAATAGTACGTAATACGCAGACATGGCGCCCGGTTGGGTTTCGGTGTTGCACGTTGTTGCTTATTAAAAATTGGGTGACACGAGTGTATCGCAGAAACATAAAAACACCATTACCTTGACATGGTCGAAAATTCGCCGGAGTTGGTCTTTAATGCTCGCACGACGTTATTATGCTACGTGTATGCGTTATTCTGATTTTCAGTTGGATTTTTTGTGCATCGTTGTATCCACTCCAGCCATAGCGCAGTTAGCGCTGCAGCATGCGAAATAGATAAATAAATAAACAGACAAAACAATAAATAAATAAAATAAAAGCAGTAAGAAAATTAAGGACTGTGATGTTCTCCCCGCCCCCTTTTTTGTTTAGGTTTTCTTTTTTTCTCCTATTAACCGCAAGCAATATCACAGCAGCGCCACCACATTTTGCCGCCGTTTCGCTTGTCCGCACAGCCACGCCGAGACCGCATAACCTCACTATTTCCTTCTCATGTCCTGGCGGACAAAAATAGCGTTTACACGGAATCCGAGGCAACAACGAGTACTTGAAAGGAACACATGCACACAGCTGCCCGCTGTATAGGTATAGGCCATTGTTTGTGCAGCCCTCGAGTGCCATATAATGCGCTAGCTCAACAATGCGAAGCTGTCGGGCGGCGTCCGTTCTTGAGCCCGGGTGCACGCATGCATCAGTCTCGGTTGGACGCACAGAACGACGGCAGCGATCATTAGCCGCTTAGCAACCAACGCCAGCGACGACTCGCCCGACAACGTCAGTGTAATCGTTGCTGACGTTGCAACGCGGAAGCAATAAGCCAAAGGCGACATTGGTCCTTGCGTTTCCGCCACCTTTACCAAATATAGACAAATACTAATGTGTTAACACACACGCGCAAACTATCTGTGCTGCAGATGCACCGAGGACGGGCTCTGTTGTGCACGGAATTACGCAATGAAACACGCGTATTCTCAGAGTATAACAAGAAGTATTGAGCAGAAAAAAAATCAGCACAGGAAAGACAGGGATGATGTTTGCGCAGGTGTCGCCACCTGTTTTTCATGCGCTGCATGTGTGCGTGTGAGTGTGCGTGCGCGCATGTGTGCGTGAGCTTGTGAGTGTGTGTGCGTGCGAATGTGCGAGTGTGCGTGCGTGTGTGCGTGCGTGTGCGTGTGTGTGTGTGTGTGTGTGTGCGTGTGTGTGCGTGTGTTTCGCAATCATCCGTTGCTGAAAGAATGCACCAACTGGTCCACAAACATGTGCTGCTCAGAGCAACAAATGCGCAAGTTCTTTAGAAACATTTTACCCGTACACAGGCTTGTTCGGAACGTCAACCACATTCAGTCGTTTTCTCGCCGGCTATAAGCTGGGCCAAACTCGGACACAGTGCATACAGTATTCAGTGTAAATGGGCCGGGGTTTGAGGCAGGAGCTTTTCAACGGGGGCCGGCATGCCTGGACGCCGCCACAATCCCCTCAGTACAGTAGTAAATATGCGTAAGACCCCTCCCCTCAGAAAAAGGCAATATGATAAAAAAACGCCGAAAAATCTTGCAGTCGCGCATTTAGTTTATTATGGGTGGTCTAACTTTCAGCGAGCAGACGATGCAGCAGTGTGCTCGAGCAAATCGGACAAAAATGGAAATGACGTAAATTGCAGTTCAGCGCGCTGCTCGTGAGCATGGTATACTCCCTGCAGTTGCATCTGTTATTTTCCCGCACGTTGACCATGCATCGTCAAGTATAGCACATTCAGAAAAGTTAGCGACCGCGCCAAGAATTTACTCTTTTCCGAAAAAGGTAGAGCTCTGAAAGCTGCGAGTTATCGCGGTAAGGTTAAAAAAAAAGTACAGCTATCGAAGAGCGTCCGCGATTTGCGCAACGCACTTCAAAGATGACGACTTCATGTATTAGACCGGTGTCTCTCCGCCCAAGTATACTGTTGAAAGTTAGAAGAATGCTGAATCATCGGACGCCGTGCCTTCAATATTCAGCCACTGTGAACCCAACAGCGGGAAGCCCTAACCAGCGTCTCGAGAAGTGCCGGTGACCTAAAAGGTATTCGTATTAGACAAAATCATTGTATAGCGTCAAATGCTTGCGTTAGCGTGTTCCGCACGCTATGTAGCGTAACAATGTTCGAAAGACACTTATCCTGTAGCGTAAAACTGGTATAAACGATGCTCCGCGAAGCGATGTAGACTTGATGCGCCATCTATACGCGCGAGTAATCAATGCTCCAAATGCTGATCGGCTCGCAACTGTGTAGTAAGGAGTAATCAAAGAAGTGAAGAATGTATTCGTGCTCTGTCCAGAGGAATTTAAGCACGTGAACGTATATAAAAGCAAATTGTACGTTATCGTTTAATGTGAAAGTTTTGGGTGCAGTCAGACAAGTGTTTCCGGGAATGCGGACGCTTTCGGTGTAGCGATTTCGAACCATGGACCCAAACTCTAAGAGGGAAGCAAGAATACCAGAAGTGTAAACCAGAACCATCACATATTGTGAACCAGCGAGTTCTCCAACACTGCAGGACAAGACGATAGGTGCGAAGCGGTCAGCCGTTACTGAGAGAGACGCTTTATAATAACGAACCGTTATGAACGGTGTATCTGTGTTTCCTTTACGGTGCATACACAGTTTGTGTTTTCGTTACCACCTATCAAGAAAACTCTGAGTTGCGACAGCGAATTGCATACTTCGCAGAGCAGAGCAGACGATTCGCCTGCATCGGTCGGTCTGTTGAGCTGCGGTCTTCGCCTCTTCCGGTCAGCTGTAATGGCGTCGTTTCAGGGGCGAAACTCCTTATAAGTTGTATTGACACGACCAATGTGCTCGCGGACGGATCATTCACGTGACACGTGATGTGAAAGAGGCTCACCCGCAATCAGCATTCACACGACAGGGCGCAAGCGAGGGTTTCGGCGTTGCTCCCCAAGGATCCTGACTGTGCGTCGGGCTTCCGTCGTTTCACGAATCGCTCCGTGCGGACCGAAGTGGGGACGCGGGAACGGGTGACGTATGGTGACGTAGTACGGAGTCCCCGGGGTCAAACCGCGATTTCGTCTGCCGAGTGATTTAGGGTCGAGCCTTGTCCACCCGTTGGCGTGATATATTTCCTTGAAGCGTCCGCTGCATGCAGCGCGTGCTCGCTCCCGGAGCACAATCTCTCTCTTCGATAGTGAAGACCATGAAGACAAGGCGGCAAAACTGCATGCGCAGCTGAGGGCTCGCAGAGCGGCTGCAGCACGGCCGCGACGATGACAAGCAAAGCTGTAGCGGCACGTCGACGCCGGCAAGCGGACCCAGAGGCGACGAGAGCGCTGCAAAGCGGCTTCAAAACGCCGAGTGCGGTCCTACCCGTGGTTGTTGGCCCCGATTCACGGCTTAAGCGCCATTTCCCCGGCCAGTGTTTTGGGCACAGCTGTAAAGTTAGTGACTGCGTGTGGTTCGACAACAGTCTGAAGAATATTTCTAACCTCCAGAACGAACGGTGCCGCGCCGGTGACGTTGCCGTGCGGCGACGAGAGTTTGCCGCCGATGATGAAACTTACGGCGAGTATACATGGTCTGCTCTATACTTTTACAAATTCCTTGGTGGCAGGCAGAGTTCCGGCAGTGAGCGTTACGTACGGCTACTGCTATACACGTGCCCCAAAACCTGATAACTTACTCGTTTGTAATCACGAAGAGGAAACATACAGGAACGTTTTAAACGGTTCGTCTACGTGCTTCCAAGCGTGTAAGCGTGCTTCCTCCGTGTTTCTCCCACTCATAATCATTCACTTTGTGGACATGCGGTGATCTTTTTTTTTTTTTTGTTTCGGGGTGCTATTCTGGACACTGTCTAATTCCACCATATTGTAAAATTTCGTAACGGTGGCATTTTAAGCCAATAAGAGAGGTCGTAGCAGCTCACTTGGCCGATTTACATCAATTAATAACGGAATTCGTCAGTATGAAAATGTGTTCGCCAGATTTTTTTTTCTCCTTGGGTAAGCGCTTGCACTTAAAGGGCGAAAATTTGCAGGTACACTGCCCTGTCTCCAGATACACTGCCCATTAATCGGCTTTTTAATTGCGGAGCGTTTCTTAGTCGCACGGTGTCGCGCTTCGGCGCCGTCCACACCCCACTGCGCATGCTCGGATCGCCTCGTGCCTGGTCTCATCTACTTCGAAGGTGGGCGCGCAGTGTATAGGCGGCAGGGCGAGCGTTCGGAATTCCGTCAAGGGCGTTTTCTCTCCGTCCAATACAATGACGGCACCAAGCAATAAAGACACACTTCAACCATGCACTCCTTGTCTTCTCTTCTCCTTAATTCAATAAATAAGAATAACAAAGACGAAATAAAAAGTAAGTATTCCTAAAAACCATACACGATTAGCAACATTCAAGTGATACCACCCCGCCCCCTACTCCGCGACGCGTTTACTCGAGTTCCCCCCGTGGAAAGATGCAGGTGCCATTTTTTCATATGTGCAATATTTCGTAGCAGTTAACCTTTAAAAGAGTCATGACACTCATTTTCCGACTATAATCTTAGTTGTGCAGCTTGATCCTTGTACGTCCACAAAAAAGCTGGCGAAGTTTATTTTAGTGGATTTGTCGGGCCGCTAATTCATAATCGAATATTTTATAAAGGGGTGAGCGGCCTGAGAGTCGGGCAACAATTAGCACGCTCGCTACAGCCATGAGGTAACGAGCCACTTGCTGGGCGAGCTGCTGCACCTTCCGCATGCCGGAGGGCGATCGCACTGTGGTAAGCTTGTAATCGAACTTTTTGCGCTTTGTCCAACTTGCCACTGGAACTAAATGACTTCCCAGCGGTTGAAACGATGCCACAGCGCAATGCCACCTAGAAAATTATTTTCAGGCCTGCGTGCTCACTGCAGATGCGTGACGTCACTCGTCTTGCCCGAGCGAGCGCGCGTATACGGGAGACTGTGAGTCCATATTGCCGCCAGCGCCTCCCTTTAAAAGATGAAGCGTTCGCGACGAGTTTTACATTCTTAGCACCTTTATTCCGCCTTCTGCGACAAAAAAGGCGCTGTATTAAGTAATGCACTACGCTTGAAAGTGTCATAGAGATTTATCTGCGAGCCATATTTTCCACGAAAACGTCAAAGCATGTGCACTATCGAACGCGTGGACGATCTATAAATAAGGCAAATTTTATTCATTCTTTATTCACACAAACACACACACGCACACACACACACACACTATCTAGAACAAGCAGAGAAACTGTTCCTACTCAACTTAGCGCCTGGGAAAAAATGTTATTACTGGGCCAAAAGATTAAACCGTGTAGCCCCCGTGGGCGCTTATACTGCAATGCTGGTTCTTGGATCAGTATGTTTGGTAGTGGTTCTTAAATATTCCAGCTTAAATTATAGCCAACTTACCTGAAAACCATTTAAGAAAGTGCTTTACCGTAATTGTCCACACGCATTTAAATGTCAAGGAAACATATTAGGCTAAGGTGCTGGCAAGACTGGCGCAAAATCATAATACCGCAATGAAATATAGTTGGAACACCGGCAAGAAAATACTATATAAAAGACCGGCGCACTAAGCAATGCAACAGCATTCCCTCCATTATTTCCAACCAAGTGAACAGACGTAATATAAGAAGTCCGCTGCTTTAATCACCAATAGCAAAATGTGTACTGACAGCACGCACAGTATACACTGATCAAACAAGACTCAAGCATTGACGCTCAGACTTCTGCAGGTCGGGGCATATCCCAG
The DNA here is from genome assembly GCF_013339725.1 of Rhipicephalus microplus. Taxonomy (NCBI): domain Eukaryota; kingdom Metazoa; phylum Arthropoda; class Arachnida; order Ixodida; family Ixodidae; genus Rhipicephalus; species Rhipicephalus microplus. The sequence continues at coordinate 16,789 of NW_023608877.1, read as the reverse complement.
TCCCGCACTCCCGCATTCTTGCGCAAATGTTATCTAGAAGTTCAGACGTCAAACACATGCGTGCTTTGTTCAGGCTTTGTCAGCTTAGATTATATATGGTCTGGCAGTACCCTGCGTTACGGGTCGAAAACGTTACATAGTCCAAGTACGTACAGGGCTGCGCTATATGCGCATGCAGTAGGGATTCAAGGACGCAGCCATGGGCAGTCCAACGGGCCCACGACATGGCGGGCAGGTGAGGCATATATCTGTCCCGACGTGGGAGCGGCCCGCTATAGGTGATATAGTTCACGCCCTGACGGACCTAAATAAAGTTTTTCCATACCATACTTGAAGCAAAAACGCCTGTTCTGAAAACGCATACGGCCATGCGTGTTTATTATTTTAATGCCAGGGCTTACGCTAGGGTACAAGTCAGAAACATACATGGCACCTTTATTTTAGAGCAAGAACGGAACATGGTGGAGATGGCATGCTATTAGGGAGTTTTAGAATAGCGCACCGCGAGCTCTTGCGGTGCGGTCGCTGCCACCGCGCATGCGTCGTAACGCGAGTCTGGCGTTCGTGTTCGCGGACCGCACGCAGATAATCCGAAATTGCGTGCGGTGATGGCGGCCCGCATGTGGCCCGCAAGCGCTGGTTTCGAGGCTATACGGTGTCGCTGCGATCGTGCGTTGCGGTTCCCAGCAGGGCAAACGCTATTCCAAAACTCTTATGGCGCCCGTTTCGCCCGCAGCGCTTGCAAACGGTATTCCAATACTCCCTATTAAAACGATTATGTGGTACGTACCTTCGGGTCACAAAGAATACGGTATGTCGACGTCTTGCATGCAGCTTCGTGGATGAAGCACTCCCATTTTGTTCTTCGGTTGAGGAAACGAGAACACTCGCGACTTCGGTCCCTTTGCCGCGGCAATTGGGCATCGCCCAAGCATTTGGATTTGCAGCCGTAGAGATTGCGAATATACAGTGCACACATGCGCGTCACATATCCACGCTGTAGTTAACGGACACAGAAGAACACGGTCTTCTTGAGTCGCCAACAAGCACGCCACGAAAATGTTCGTCAGGCTGTCGAGCGACGAGAACACGCGTAAACACGTCTGTGCAGCGAAACACACCGGTATGTATTAAGTGACGTCAGAGCTCGCTGCAGAAGCAGTGAGCAGGCCTGAAATTATCTAGGGGGCATTGTCCCGCGTCGCCGATGTAACGCTGGTACTTGCAGCAAACAATTCTGGTCAATCTCTTTGAGGTCAAAAAAGTTGAGTGATTGATTGATTGATATGGGGGTTTAAAAAGGAAAATAAGAGGAAAAGAACGGCCGCGAGGTTAACCAGCCCATAGGCAGCCAGTTTGCTACCCTGCGCACGGGAGGGGAAGGGAGAGATGAAAGATAGATAGGAGAGAGAGAGAAGAAAGATAAATACAGCTCATTAGGCAGCAGACGCGCCCAACGTCCCAAAACCACAATGATTATGAGAGACGCCATAGTGGAGGGCTCCAGAAATTTCGACCACCTGGGGCTCTTTAACGTGCACCCGAATCTGAGCACACGGGCCTACAGCATTTTCGCCTCCATCGAAAATGCAGTCGCCACAGCCGGAATTCGATCCCACGACCTGCGGGTCAGCAGCCGAGTATACACTCTAAGCCAAAAATGGCCAAAATGGGAGCAACGGCTGTTTTTACTCCTTCAGACCGACTGTTACTCTCCGAAAAGACCAAGCGGAACAAGATGGCCGACTTATTCGAGAATGGGGGAGCAACTGTATTCATCGTAAGTTTGTAAGGGAGCAACGGAAGGAGGAACCGCTGTAAATGCTCTCGTCACGCAACGGTTACTCCCCGGCAGGACACCGCACACAAATATGCATGCCGCCCACATTGATATTTATGGGCCAGATTATTGTTTGTTCTGTGTGCCAAACTTCACCAAGCCAAAACAGTGATTTATTTTAGCATCCGTAGATAATAAGATAGCAGCGCTGGCTGAACACAGAAGGCCTGAGAATACAGTAAGGCAAATACCTAACACACGCAGCAGCAGAATGAAGAGTTGGCACGTCAAAGCGGACCGAATGCCGAAACACGTGCAAAACAACGATAAAAAAAGCCTAGACACGCCGTTCGTCCGCGAAGTAAGGGCGTCAAAGTCGATCAAGCACCGAAACACGTGCATAAGGAGCCCCCCCCCCCCCCCCCCCCCGCCCAGATATATCCGAGAAGAAAAAAAAAAGCGGACCCAGACGCGCTTCTCATCAGCCATACACTTAGTAGCACGCTTCACCGTGTAGTTTGAGGGCAGAATGACAAATCTGCGCCATCTGCGCCCGCACGACAAAGTGGCGCTGGTGTAGCAAACGATGTAAGTTACAAAGTAATTTTTATTCAGTGTTTATGTTGACTAGCACTAAATAAAAATTACACTCAACTTTTTATATTTATTCATGAGTTTTAGTGTACCTCAGTTTTTTTTTATAATTGTATTAGGAGAACACACTGAAATTATTGCGCTGACGCCTGTGCTGCCCCTGCTGGACGTTTTTTTTTTCGGCGCAACTAGGTTCCCGTTCGCACTACTTACTCATTTTCATATGGTCTGTGGTTGGCGAGCACATGGACGGGCGAGCTTGTGAGCTATGTTTTGATCGTGTGTGTGTGCCGCAGATTTGCGTTTCTGCTTATTCGTGATGAAGGTTAGTGTATATTTATCTTTATGGAGCGCGAAGTAGTTGTGGATTTTGCTGCTGGGTGGAACAAACACATCGTAAACACGTCTTCAGCTATCTGCAAGCCTGTTCGCTCGTCGGACAAAGGACCGAGCATGCATCAGCGTGCAGGTGAGTGGCATTTCCAGCAACATTTAATGCTCTTACAATACATTGTTGAGTGGTTGCGCTATTGAAAGAGAAATGATTTGCTCTTATTCACCGTATCCATTGCTAGCCGTATCGGACTAAATTACCTCTATTACCGCCTGCATACCCTCTTGCTTCCCCTGTCACCACTGCAGTGCCAGTGTACTTTTGCAGTTAAAAGTTATTTCCGCAACACTACCTCGCTTGAAAAAACATTGGGGCGGGGTTGTAGCTGCATTCATACTGGCACTTTTATACCATTGGCTTTATGTAATGTTAACGGCTGAGTTTTGGGGCCTTAGGCCGCATTTTTTAGAGATGTAAAGTGTATGTAAATCAGTAAGTGAACAAATCATCGTCGCATCACTTCACTGGCATAGCCAAGCGGTTGCGCACAGAATTTTTTTAGGCCGGGTGTAGGGAGCCCAAATTGACGACCATATTCGCTTGCCCGGCCTATTCAGATAAGCGGACCCCCCCCTCCCCGCACGCCTAAAAAAAAAAAAAAATCTGCCCACATCACTGCGTCACTTGCTTCACCTCTGCGCTGAACGTACTATTTTATAAGCGCACCATCAAGCGAGCAGTTTACATATTGACAGAACAATTGGAGGAGGAATGACCCAAATCTTTCAGATTTCTTTAGTGATGTAAAACCTTAGCAAAACTGAATATTGTAAAAGACAATCATAAATGCTGTATGTTCTCGTTAGCGCTGTCATTATTCTGCATCATGAAATCTTTATGCGCTGTGAAAACTTGGCATGCCGTTGAAGTCACATATCGACGTTAATACCAATCGACGAAAATTTCGACAACCTCAATAACGCCGTTTGGGATTTGCCGCATGCACATAATTCGGCTGATTCCCACTTGGCTGTTCTTAACCTGACTTCACTGCTACCAAATGAAACAATATTTGATGCATGTCTTTTACTTTTTTTTCAGGGATATGACACAAATTTGGTTATACTGCAGATAAAGATGCTCCCAACGATGCTAAAGTACAGAAAGCAAGTGAATTTTGGTAAGTGCAGACTTTTTGTACTACGTATATGAAAGCATCGCTTTTTAGGGGCAAACTGTGCATGTGTTGGCCAGAGAATAGTTCATTATGCCACATGGTTACACTGGCACTGACAATTCGACATGGCTCCGCTGGCCCGTGTGTGTGCTCACACTGTTACCGTTAAGATAAAATGTTTATGTTTTCATTGCAGGGATTGCTGTTTGTACTAAAAAGCCAACTGCCAAGATTTGTTTACGCTGGTACTCCTAAAAGTATGCTTTCCCTATTTACATGGATTTTGGCTTGCACAAAGCATAACACTTGGGCCTAGATTCACAAAGCTGTCCATGCGCAGGCCTTCATAACAGCGTTTCTTGACTTGCCTTTACCCTGTTTTCTGCAGATGTTTCGTGGGTTTAAAAGTGCCACAGCATGTTGACCTCCCCCACTCTGAAATATTCGCGTTCAAAGTTCCGCAAGAGTGGGCTTAACTTTCTTGTGCACCTCTTTGCTAGTCCAAGATACTGAAGTGTTATGCTCTTACTAGAGGTGGCAGTGTTTCTAATGTTTGTATTTCCATCACATTGACCAAGTATGCGATCTTGGCTTGACTGGTAGCACATCCTCAACAAATGTCTTTGTGGCACATGTAGAAGGCAGTACAAAATAAATAGGCAGACATTCACACCGGGAGCTAACTTCTAATAATGCTTTTTTTTTGGAAACCATGGTGTGCTTATTCCAATTTGTCTAACAAGCAGTAACCTGTTTGGCTGTGAACCAACAAGACGTTGAACTAATAAAAGCTTCACATCTTGTTGCTCTCAAATATATATGTATTGGCAAGCTATCTGTGACACTGTCAAACAAAGAATCAGAATATCTGTGCATGCCTTAAGATATATTGCTTCGTTTACATATCTCGTGGCTGTGACTCGTCAACCGAGTGAACAAATGCACCCTAGTTTTCTAAATTTAAAGCATTTTTTGAAGGTAGCACGGTCTACATTTATTTGTCTATAGTTTTGTCCAGCCGTTTGCGTCAGGTACAAAGAAATATACTGAAGATTATCATGTAGCCTCTGCAAATGGTTGCTTTCAAGCAGGCTTTGCATGCTTGGCTTGTGCCTACAGGTATTGCACAATTCAAGACGCAGCAGCGTATGATAGAACAGTAGAATCGAGAGCAACTATGTGCACGAGCTAAATAAGTATTTTAACATGAGCGGACAGTACGTGTTATTTGCCACACACATGACCTCATTTAGAATGCCCATTGGTGAATGGGCTCATAGAAATGTCACTCAGCTGTGTATAGGAAACAAGTTAACTGAACCTAAGGGTATCTTTAACTGCTACAAATATGCCTTGTTGAGGTGCTGCACATTTTCTTCCAGAATATTGCTGTCTGAGACATCATGTGAAGAGCGTCTACCACATCAGCATTTATATGGCTTGCCAAGTAACGTTTGGCCGAACCTTCCTTTTTTTCACATTTCGTTTTGCAGTAGACATCCTAGAATGTAAGCGCTGCTGCAGTGTGTGTGACTCATTGTTATGAATTGATTCTGGCATGTTTAACCTCACACTTCTATTTTTTTTCTTGCAGCAATGAGATGCTTCACATATGCCTGCGGTGACGTTCTGCTGCGCTAGCCTGATGGAAACACCAGCTGCGAAACTTGAGTTCTTCAGAATTGGAGAAGTTGCCCTTCTCTCACCAATGATGACACAGACTGCCCTATGCTAGAAATTCAAGATTGTTTTTCCACGGATGACGCAGAAAACCTTTGATGTATTATGGTGTTTGTTTAGTGCTGGCTGTGGTGTGGCGAAGTCTACTTTTACGTGTGGTCACACGTCGCCTCATAAAAAGAACAATAAAGCATTTATTTTCCTTTCAATATTGTCCACTTTTTGTGTTAGAAGCACCGAAGCAGTGCTCTTCCAAGGAGCTCTCGCCATGTGTTAAGCGTGTGACAAGCATACTCGAGATAAATACTCATTTCCCCAAGGAGTAACTGGAAGCATGTGCAGTTGGTTTTCAGAGAGTAACTGCGAACACGTGGGAGGAACGGTAAAGAGTAACTGTTGCTCTTAGAAGAGCAACTGGTGAGAGTAATGGTTGGTCGGCAGGGAGCAACTGGTGGGAGTAACTGTTGGTCTGCAGGGAGGAACTGGAGGGAGTAACTGTTCATCCCCGAAGGAGGAACTGAAAGGAGAGCAACGGTTCCTCCCTCTGCAGTTACTCCTTTAGGAGAGTAATGGGAGTGGCAATGCAATTGCTCCCTGAAAGGAGCAACCCCTATACCCCTGTTGCTCCGTTTTGGCTTAGAGTGTACCTTAGCCCATCGCGGCGGGGCAAGAGGCCAAAAGTGTCCTGTGAATGTGGTGTATGCCGTTTGTGGATAAATATCTATCGGAGCTCCTTGCAGGCAGTGCCGTGGTTAATCGTCACACGTGATATATTTTTTACCGGAACCGAATGTAAACGACAGAGTTCTCGCAATGATTCGACCAAAACGCATATCGTTGGATAACCCTATATACAGCGCCGCATTGACATGCCGTTCACTTCAGCTAATGTTTACATATATGTTGCACGTAACAACCGATGGAAAAACAACTGTCCCAACGCGCAGAATTGTTACGAGAACTTATTTGTTGTGTTCAGCACCGAAAGTCGCGCACGCACGTATGGGAGCAAATAAAAACCTGCACGCTTACCAATTCCATTGCACCAAAGTAACACTTGCCCGCGAATGCATACAGCGTCGATAGAATTCACTGCGCTGCAAGTGCGGCTTGCCGCGTGGTCCGCACGTGTCAGCGTTCTTCAAGTGTCGCAGTGTGTTACCGGTACCCTCGCCATGTCGTCGACCCGATAATCACCTCATGATTCGGGCAGTCGGGTGTGAGCGCAGTCACGTGATATTTTTCGTGTTTCACGGGCTTTATATTCACAGAAAAAGATGAGTACGTGTCACACAGTCCCGTTAATTAGGGAGGCAATCGCCGGGCTAATTCCAAGGGCCGAAGTATCGGCCCCCCGAACCGCACCACGAAAGCGTAGACAATTTAGAAGTGGTCCTTTTTGGCGCGCCAGCGGACGCCGGCTGTGGCCCAAAGAACAAGGCAGAGCCGAGAGTTGATAAACAAAACAAATATTACATTCTCAAAAATGGCAGATCGAAAACAATACACAAGAATGCACACTCCACAATAGTTACATACAATACGTCACCAATCAAACAACGTACTACACAGTACAATCAGCCACACTCAAAACAACGGACACAGACAACGATACGCACTACAATGCAGTCGCATGCATTGAACAACCAAGGCACTTAAAGACTAAAAAGATAGAAAACCTATCCAGTCCGAAGTTCTTGGAACAAAAGTCTGGATGATACTCTTCCGAGAATCACTCACTCAAAGTCCAGCGTTGTTGTCGTTCCGCGCCCTCGAAGTTTCTCTTCCAGGAAACCTCGCGTCTTCAATTGGCCTCTCTCAAGCTTCAAACTTCTTCGCCCGAACACGTCGGCTTCACACACGCAGCTGTCGCCACGCGTCCTTCGCTCGATAGCGGTAAACACACACCTATGCCTGTAGCTCGAGTCGTCACCCCTCAGGTGGAAATCGTCTTCTTCTCCCGCTTTGTCTCTACGGACAAAACCTTCGCCGACTACACGGCGGTATACCCTACGCGCTCTGGCGCTAACTTCCGTCTTCTCCTGCTCTCTCGTCTCGGCTGCTCCATTAAATACTTTCCGCGCGAGATTCCAGAAGGTTCTCGTCATTTCGTCGGCGCGATACGCAGCGAAGGCTGGAGAGAGGGAGAGACGGTTGGAATGCCCTCCGCGATGGATCACTCAACCCGGCGTGACCACGCCTCTTTCGTTCTAGAAATTTCGCGGGCTTGCTCGGCCGCCGATGTGGGGTGAGGAGGTTCGTCGGCGAAGCCACGCTTCCGAGGGGAGAGCGCGCGCCCAGGGAGTCTTGGATGTTTGTTTTCTTTTTTTTTTCTTTTGACCTCCCGCGTCTCTCCCGCGCGTTATCACAGGAATTTGGCGGCGCGCCCATTTTAGCGCTCGTTCTGTGACAGCACGCAATTAATGCGTTGTTGGAAATAGCACTGACAGGTGCCATTACAACAGCTGTACATCTGCCTCGTTAACATTCTGATAATTAGGCAAGTATTTTTGAGGCACAATATAATTAGAATAATTAGTTAATAGTAATAATACAAATTAGCAGCGGTGACTTGTTTGCGTCGCGTAACGTCGTTTCTCTCTCTCTTTTTTTCAAATTGTGCTGCGCGATCAATGGGTCCGGTACGATAGGTGATTCAACAGAAGGACGCACGTACGAAATGTGGATTTTTGAACGTTTCGGCGGGTCCACCCACCGGAATCTTAATAAATCCACATTTCGTACGTGCGTCCTTGTCTTCTTATATATAAATATTCAATAATTAATATATATATATATACTATATATATATATATATAGATATATATATATTCAATACATAATACATGGAACGAATTGGAATACATGGAACAAACATGGAACGAATTCGCTTCATTTTGTGCGTTTCCGACAGCGCAGCGGACCATCGTGCGGAATCAACTGATTTAAATCAGTTGATTGCGTGCGATACTCAAGCATGACAAGAAAGAACTCCAGTGTATACGAAACTGTGTGCATGACAAAGCAGGGCTGGAGACAATTCACAACTGATATATTAGTACAGACCAATCGAAAGTGTACTCCATAGAGTTTCTCACAGACTTACCTATAGAGGGTATCTGACGCTATAGTGAGCTGTTGGATGCAAGGAAATGACGGTATATGTGAGCTTCGAACTTGACTCGGATATGTATATCTCAAAGACCGTCTGGCTTCACGTGAAAATGATTGATTTTTTACTAAAAGAGCACTTATAAGCTGTTTATTTTGTAATTGCTCAAAAACGTGTTTTTATTTAACACTGGAACCTTCTGCGTCGATGTACATTTTACGAAACGTAAGAATCAGTAACAAACAGTCGCTAAACTTGGGAGGCGGACGACAAAGCGAGCGTTCTTTCCATACTTTTGTGTCGTCTGTTTCTTTCTTTCGCCGTTTGGTTCTGCGGTCAAGGTAATGGCACTGTTATTTTAGAATGTATACGCGTGAATGAGATACGCTTACAAACGTTTGTTTTAAAGAAGCTTTCTTTACGCAGTCGTATTGCTTTTGAGCTGAAGCCTGCCTCAACACCAAGCCACACAAGCCTCGCAGGCTCATACGTCATTCCCAACGCTACAACGAGGCCCTCAGAAATGCGCATAGATGGTGGCGCCACTCTACCCTCTATAGTATACGAAAACTCTGTGGTGTACTCTAATGACGTCATGTGAATCCCCGTTTGTGCACCATTAGGTGTGCCATAAAGACGGAAAAAACGCCAAGGGGGAAAAAAAAACACGCTAGTTTTTCTTTTTGTATTCTCAGAATCTGTTTTTGGGCTCTTTAAAAAAAACTGGAGTGCAAACACGGACATTAGAGCTCAGTGAAAATACCGGAAACCCGACTATCAAATAAAAACGATACGTGGTGGAAGGGAATGATATGTAGACACAAGCACGCGTATCTGCACATTCCCAGACAAAGGCGAAACCAAGTAAGCAAGTGGGCTTAATCTACGCTAGCGATACACTGTTCATTATAGTTACTTCAACATGTCTTTCATCTGTGCGTTTGTACTTCTTGCTTTTTAACATGATGCCCAGCAAATAGCTCAACTATTTGGTGGGTAATAAAGCCCATTAAACATGTCAGATACTTGAATAGAAAACACCAAACTTAATGTTATTGTTCTATACTCCAAACAACAAATGAAATATTTTTGGACACGAAGCAAGCGGACATATACTTAGTGTATTTGAGATGTCTGGAAGGTTTGAACGCACTGCAGACACATATGCATGACCAAGCACAATAACTTCAATACGAAACACCTATACGCTTGTTTCTATTATACAACCTTAAAATCATTGTGGACGCAAGCATATTTTTTTATGGAGTTGCTACTGCTCACGAAGGCACGTTGCTTTGATTGATGATTATGATCTTTGCGCATGCCCTTTGAACGCTGTAAATGCCAAGTTAAAATTGGAGTTCATCGGGTAAATCCGATTTGTCAAAATTTACACGGGTGAATGTTTATGAGATCTCTTCGGATTCACCCGAAAACAAAGAACCCTATTTATAACCCATCGCCGCGGAACGCTCATGAAAGGCTTATTTTTATGTCCGCGCTTAGATTAACTGGTTAAAATGAACTATGGTACACTACGATGAAAAAACATACTTGTGAACTAAGGGTGTCTCAAGAAATAAGTATTACGTATGCTGCGATCCCTCTATGGGAGAATTTTAGCAAGAATTGTCGACTCGTTAATTTTTTTCCCGCACACAAGCAATCCGAAGACACTTCGGCAGAAGAAAGCTTCGCATTAAACTTCAGCGCCATGGTCACCATCGTTTCAGTATAAATGTCGAATGAGTAATTGGCCAATGGCGCGCCTTAGCGGTCACCCACGTGGTCTCTAAGGGAAACGAGGTTATCTGATGAAGGCGCGTGCAATGCCGCTGTCGAATTTCCACTGCGGGGCGCACGCAGCTTTTTAAAGACGATAGTCTTTCTTGGGGACCTTTGACGCAAAAACTTTGGTCTGTCTGTCTCTACATTCGTCTGTTTGCCCACACTTACCGCGAACCGGTATTAGTACTACATGCACGCACCAGCCGCTACCCCGAACGGCCGACCCGACCCCATCCGCAGCGCCCACCAATGTTGCTCAAGCTTCAGCGTTCATACGTGTGCTATTGTCAATTAAAAAGCAATTATTGTGCATATCTGAGGCACCATAAACACGTATATATTGCATGTGCGTCTTTTACTAGAAAAGGCATACACAAGTAATTGTAAAAACCATAGCGTTTATCGCGCTCCGCTGACCATGCAACGCTTGCACGAAGAAGTGAGTGTTTCCAACGCTGTGCTAAAACGACACGGTGGTGGCATCTACCCGTCGCCTTGCGTTCTACACATTATCATTTCTGAGACGGGCGCGCACGCCCATCTGAGGGCCATGCGCTTCGTTTTCAAAAAAAAAAAAAACTGCCAGACGGCGCTCATTGATCACATGTGACGTTACTTGATGCGCTCGTTCGCCTCCGCTGCATGCGCGAAGCACTCTAACGCAGCGCCTCCGGAACACCATTCACCGATTTTCTTGCGCAAAACATCAAATAATTGTTTTGTTCACTCTCTCCCCACGCAAGACTATCGTCTTTCGACGACATTTGCAGATTACATGCAGATACGGGGCCAATTTTTTCCACAATAGATAAATCACGCTGGACAAGTTTGGGGGGGGGGGGGAGTGGTATGTTGTAAGAAGGAAAAGAAAAGTGAGCCCCGCAACTGTCTGCTTCAGGGAGCGACACCTCAACAGTAGCTCACAAGGGATGGGGGTGAGAAGGGGTTAAAAGGATAGGAATAAAGGTGTAGAGAGAGAGAAAGAGAGATGAAGTAAGCGAGAGAATGACGACTTATCGATGGGATAGGAGAGATAGGAAAGATGGAAACACGGTCACAGGAGTCCGAGGACGGGCACCACTTGCGAGAGCTCTTGTCGGCGTCAGGAGATGGCCTAGGGCAAGTCCTGTCAGTCAGCGCTACACTGTCGTCGGAGGTCGGCGTCAGGATGACGCAGGGTGAGCCCAGTCGGCCAGAGCTACGCTGACGTCGGAGATCGCGAGGGCATAACCGGTCGGCACGGAATCCAGCGAGCGAGTGGCGACAAGTCTGCCCAGAACTACATGTAGTATATGGTGAATGGCGTTCCAGCTTTCAATAATGGAGGAGCGCAAAACACTTTCTATTCACAAGGTGCTCTGACCCATGTATATATAGTACCCCTTTAGTGCCCATAATGGAGCTATGAACTATATCCATTCAATTATACCTCACACGGTGTGCTGCTGATCTCGATTAATGCTGAAAAATACCGCTCAACAGTGATTCGATCCCTTCTGCAGCTTGCGTAAAGAAGCCAATCGCGAACGAAAAATTGACCCAGATCAGGTCCACATCGCGAAAATAGATTGCTTGGCACCGGGTTTGAAAGCTACGTGATTTCGAATGACAGATGGTGAAATCGAGTATGGTGCGTGAAGCGTCTCGCGATGGCAATCAGGGCACTTGCGCTAAAAAACGCTGTTTTCGCTCTGTTCCCACTTCAGAGGTCATGACATAACAAATACGAATTATAACAAATAATAATCATAATAATAATAATATTTAATAATAAAATAATAATATAATAATAATAATAATAATAATAATAATATCTGCGATTTAACGCCAAAAACCACCGTATGATTATGAGAGACGCCGTGGTGGAGGGCTCCGAAAATTTAGCCCACGCGGAGTTCCTATCGTCCACCTAAATCTGAGCACACTGGTCTCAGCATTTTCGCTTCCACCGAAAATGCTGCGCCGCGGCCGGGATTCGAACCCGCGACCTGCGGATCAGCATCGAGCACCGTAAGCAGTAGACCACAGTGCCCCGCCACGGTGGTCTATAGTGGCTAAGGTACTCGGCTGCTGACCCGCGGTCGGAATCAAATCCCGGCTGTGTCGGCTGAATTTCCGATGGAGGCGGAAATGGTGTAGGCCCGTGTACTAGATTTGGGTGCACGTTAAAGAACCCCAGGTGGTCTAAATTTCCGGAGCCCTCACTACGGCGCCTCTCATATCATGGTGGTTTTGGGGCGTTAAACCCCACAATCAATCAATCAGTAGACCACAGTGGCGGTTGAAGCATAACAAAGACGTTTCCATGGGTTCAGCTGAAACGTGGGAAAACCAGGAATTCATTGTTACCAGCGGGAGCATAAGTGGTAAATAAACTGCTCTCATGATAACGGAAGCAATATCCATACAAGGGTTGCTTCGCATGTCTTGGTTCTTCTAAACGTGAACTTACTCACCGTAAATAATTATAGGTTGGTTGTTGGAAATAGGTTCCCCATGGAACATACGAAATCTGTGGAATCATTAGCGCCATTCTTAACGGGGACCTGCAACACTTCTTGAGCATGGTCGAAAAACGCTGCCAATCGGTAGTAGAGGCTCCAAAAACAAGCGAGCAAGATATTATAGCGCAGCGCGTGGTTTGAAATGCACAATAAATTACCGAATTCAGCTAAATATTTTTTCTCTTCTCTCGACAATAACGGAGGAAGCTCGAAAATCACTCGTAGAAGGCCTCCTATAGGCCATTGGCTGATTCCAATATGGCCGTCGGTCGTTACAGAGATCGCCACGGCAGGCCGTGACTTGACCGTGCGTGCGCGCGCTCAACACCGAAAAACTGCGTATTCGAAGAAAATAAAAAGAAAGTGCTCGAGGGCACGAGGCGCGCGCGACGTATTTTCTTCGCCCATGCCCCCCTTCCCCCCTCTCCATGCTTAGTCTCCAGCGCTTTCGTCCACTTGAGAAGAGAGATGCGATAGCGGCGTGTGATAAGTCGTTGTAACTCCGCTCGTACTGTACAGATTCTAAAATATTTGCGGAGTTCAATTCACAAGGCAATAAGCTCTTTTAGTGAATCCATTCAATAGTTACTTGAAAAAGTTTCAGGGCCCCGCCCCTTTAATGAAATGATCAATACTGTCTATGTGAACAAGCCTTGTTCATTGTGCATTGGCATTGTGATAGTGCCTGAAGCAGCTACACGGAGTCGCTAACACGTGCCCATATGTTGCAGCAATTTCGAGCAGTTGTGAAATTCATGCGTCGGCTTAGAGTAGAGATTGAGCAACGGCAATTCTGAGTCTGTCGGAATTTATATTGAAGATGAATCAGCACAAATTAAAAGAGTTGTTAATTACAAGCCGGGGTTACAATGTAGTTTGTTTGTAAACAATCAACAGATTCTGACATGATGGTAAGAAACGATACCAGGAAGAAACTCTGACCATTGAGCAGCGAGGCTAAACCATCGCTAAAGTTAGTTTATACCCTGTCACACGGGCACCCATGAAGACCGTTAACTCCCTGTATTACGACAACGAAGATGCGGTCGGTGTCACGGCCACCCTTACGCAAACGAAGGTAAACGGAGCATTTCGCGAAGGAAGTTCAACGATCTCCCTTCGCAGCGAAACGAGATACTCTCGTCCCAGCAGTAGAGGTCAGAGAAAAAATTTGCGAGCACTAAGTGGCCGCAGTGAAAGAATAATACATTTTGGCAATATTAAACGTTCTTTCGTTGTAGTACTCATTCACAACGCGTGTTGTTTACTATATTTACGCCCGCCAGAGTTCACTCTCAACACCGATGCCCACACACGTGCCTCGCGAGTCGGGCCGTCCGGCGCCAGCTGATCAATGTCATACCAGCGCAATCGCACCACTTCCTCACGTCGTCCGCTGTGTCACTCATGGCTGTGAGAACACGGAATGTGCGCTCACGAGGTAAGGAAGCATAAGAGCTTTCGTACCGGGCATGTACACAGGCAAAAAAAAACAACCTAAAGCACATGTGGCCAGCGTCACTAGCAGCATCGCTACATTTAGCAAATGCGTTTTTTATTTGAAATTATTTTTAATGGTTAGTTAGTCGCATACCTATCTAATAGTGCTTTTTTGTAAAAACTGCATAACGAGGATTCACAAAAAAATCAATAGTGATGAATTGAATACTTTTCCGAAATCAACAGCGCCAGCTCAGCCCCCTCGCGGCAACTGTTAAAACCTTGTCATTGCCGTGTGACACTGCCACAACTCCTTCTCCGTCGAACCCCTATCCCTCTCGAGCCGGCGCAACGGTGTTTGGTAATCGATTGTGTGCCGCGATGTCGGGTTTATTTCAAATTGTCATATAGCCATCAAGGTGCGACCCCTTTGCAATCTAATACGCCGCTGCGGCCGTCGCAGATTCTTACGTGACGGTGTTCAACGGAGTTTTGTGGTGGCCGTGTGGCTGGGGTATTACTCGTAATAAGCATGTCTGTGGGTTTATAGCGTGTTTCTATATACGTACATCGCGGCCAAATTGAGCTGCAACACGGTGCCGTGATAAAAGCGACGCGAACACTGCGCGGTGGCGCCGAATAGAATGCGCAGTGACATAAACGCCATTTCGACCATAGAGATTACTATAATATTTAGGGAGGCAACTAGCAACTAGTTTCTATGGGAGGAGCAACGCATGGAGCTTCAGCCAACATGGAATGACGGGTATAAAGCACACGGATTTGTCGAAGCGTCGTTCTTTCGGCTCCGTTTGGCTTCGTGTGACGTGCATCCGCTTGTTGCAATATAAAGTCAGCAACTGCTTAACAGTTCCACTTCACCACCTTAACCATTTTATGCTTACCAATTCAAATTGGCTCGCGAAGCCCAGAATTATCATTATTTTGTCCGAAACAGACGCCGGAACTTAACAAACGAAGCCACAAGTGTGTTCAGGCTGCAAGCATGGAGACTATGTCCGTGTACTACCATCATTCCCATGGTAGCTGAACGAGCGCACCAGAGTTTCCCCAGCTAACTGTAGATACTCTATGGTTTCGAACAAGTGGTATTAACGAGCATTTCCACTTCCAACTTGCGGACGTAATAGTGTAGGCTCGGTGCCCTTTTTCTTCAACTAGGGCCACTGTGATGTTGCAAACTCATATTTAGTGCCACTGTACGACATGACCTTCCTTTTAATAAACCAAACAGTACCGCAGATCATTTCGCTAGCCCTGAATTCCGATGGGACCGATATTCGCGAAAGCGGCGGCTTTCGCATTTCGAGCAAACAAAAATAAAGGCAAACCGCGAGACGACAAACCCATAAAGGACGATACCCCTCTCGCAATGCCCTCCTGGTCTAAAAACACACTTCTCCGGCGCACCGCACTATTTCGTACTGATGCCCTCCGTGCCTACTTTGGCAAGCGAAGCGCTATTAATATTTAACGCAGCAACCGCGCTGCTGCGCAGGCGAGTAGAAAAAAAAAAAGGAAATAAAGAAACGCGGGAGGGGAGAAAGCACGAGGCGAGACCCGGAACAAGCAGTACAGATCGCGCGCAGCCTTCGCAAAGCCGGCGGCCCCCGCCATTCACGGCGAACGGCGCCGCACGCCGGCGCACAAATAAATGAGGCACGTCAAAAAGAAAGTGGAGATGAAAGAAAAAAAGAGAGAACGACAGAAACCTACAAGCGCCGAAGAGAGAAAGAAGCCAAGAAAAAGATAGACGATGATGCAGTCGCACGGCCGAAGCGAGGGGAAAGGACGCGGCAGCACACGGGCAAAAGCCGCGCGGCACAAAACTAGATACGCTCCGACGCACACGAACGCCCCGAAGCACAAAAGCTTCGCCGGTAAATGATGGTGGCGCCATCTAGGGGAAATCATGTCAACTGCAGCTGTTGCCGCTCCCGCTGCTGTTTCTGCTGCCACGCACGGCTTCGCTGGGCCTGCTGGGCTGCGGCGGCCGCCGATACATCGCGTGGCACACAATGGACGCATTGTTTGTGCTGAGGTCACTGGGATAGATATGTCGTTGTTTTCGGCAGTGTAGACTGCTGAGCCAGTTGGTGCATCACCGCGAAATCGTTGAGCGACAGAAAATACAGAACACAAAGAAACGTTGCGGACAATGGCGTGGCGTGCCTGTCGTGTTCACAACGTTTCTCCATGTTCTGTATTATGACGCGTGAGCCAAACGTAAAGCAACGTACATGTTTATTTCAGTGGTAAGGCTTATCATGGTACCGGACCACAGGTCATGATCTCATAATCTGACGATACGCTTCTTTTGAATTAACAACCAAAACGAAGCGGTTACCGGATCCAAAGT